>JARFJB010002013.1:100000-107500 GCA_036346205.1 Vesta saturnalis | reverse complement strand
TACGAATAAAAACATGTTGATTTAGTACATACGTTAGTAAGCGTTTATCAAAACAGTTGTAATACTGAGGATAATAAAAGTTTAGGTCACACATGTTAGCAGCGATAAACGCACTACTAGACTGACAGGAAATAATTAGTCTATACACTATAGTCAAGAGATACATAAAAAAATAAAGAATCAACATAACATACTTCATCACATAATATATATAAATAGTCGTCATCGTACACATCAAAAAGTTGTGTTAGGGGTGCTCTACATGAGGAACACCAGTATTCACCGTGTGACAGGTGGTACCAAGCCGTTCAGCGCTCTCACACACTCAAACACACACACTGAAATACACACTCAGACACACACTGAAACACACACTCACATTCACACACTCACACTCACACACTCACACTCACACTCACACATTCACTCGTACATTATGTTTGTCGACGACGGAGTAGGTCCGGGTATAACTTACTCGAAGTGGATGCTGCTGAGAAGGCCTTGGGGGTGCAAAGTTAGATTTGCACACCCTAAGGAAGTGTTGTAGGTCGAACCAGAATGCTGAAATGGCCTTGGGGTAGAATCGCCAGTCTCAGCGACCCCACTAAGGTGTAAAGTAAGACTTGCACACCCCAAGGAAGTGTTGGATCTCGAGCTAGATTGCCAGTCTCAGCAACCCATACTGCAACGTAGTAAAAAGTCTTGGACTACTCGAGAACATAACTAAATGCGTTTTATGCACCTCTTATATACCTAGAAGATGCCTTGAAACAGTTGAAACTGCTTTGTGATTGGTTAGAGGTGTCTGGCGGTGACCTAGATCAACTACGAGTATTAAAAAAAAATTTATGCTTAATATAAAGTAATAAACAACTTTTAGCAGTCAAGCGAATATGAGACGTATTGTGGGATTTAGTCGAGACAGCTGACCTTTATATGTAGTAATAATAATCAGATTTAAATTACATTAGAATTCGTAAAACAAGTTATAATACTTATTAGTTACGTAAAATAGGTATGATAATGAGAGTTGAATTTATTTATTATATGAAACAGCAAAAAAACAGGAGCATTTCTTTTCTTAAGTATAGCGAAAAAATATTTTTTTTATGTTGTTATTGAAGAGTGTATGTAAAGTACGTATTATTAATAATAATACCAGTTCGTTAACACTCTATTCTATTTTTTTATTTGCAGAGCACGTATATATAATGTATAGAATCTATAAATACATTCTTTTTTATATAAAAATTGCAATTAATGTTCTCAATTTTTTTAAATTACATTTTAATTGTTAAAGCTAAAGGAATTTAGCTATATATATTCACGATGAGACTGATAAAACCTGTAATTATATCGTTTTAAAATAATTGTATAAATTTAGCGTACAAAGGTCAACCCAGTTTTAGTAGTTTTTTTCACTCATAAACAAGTCTAGTATACTAATAAGTTGTAGTACAACAATGCAGCTTTTTCTTATTTCCTTAGAATTTAAAATATTGATATTTATTTATCAAATACATTCCTTATTGAACGATTTTAATTAATGGTATGTGTGTACTTATAATGAAGTTGCAATAAAAGGGAAATCATGTTTTTTATTTTCAATATGTTTAAAAATTAATTCTGGCTGAAAATAAAAAAAGTTAATTAGAATCTGACAAAACCTGTAAATGAACCTGCTCGTACAAACATAATTACATGTCATCAGACGAATTAACAATTCTGCATAAACTGGTTTTTCTATATATGTTATTCATTTAAACACTTTCCTTATGTATGCATTTGTATTGTTATTTCTATTTTTCATTAGTGGTGCGCTTATACAAAGTCATTTAGTAATTATCACGTGTTATTCCGTTTTCCTGTGGGAAATAAAGTATTTTTATTATTATATAGATAAGTGTTTTTATTGATTTTGCCAGTAAGCAGGAAAATCACAATTATATGTTTAATACCTGTAATAAAGTAAACACGAGGTGCTAATATGAAGCACCCAGCAGGTAAACCAAATCTTGTTTTTCAACTATCTGCTAAAGCAGGCTTTCCATAACCACCCGTTTATAAGTTCGTACAGAAAGTTCGATTAGGCAACCCAACATACGCCTATTACGCAAAATCCTATACCGTTGCGCCTCTTCTTGGTTATAGTACACAACTTTATAGATAAAAGTTATGTAGAATTCAATTTTCTTTAAAAATATGTGCACACCTTTTCTTATGAACCTAATTGTTATTTAGATATTGAAAAAAAAGTTGAACTAACATTAAAATTTCACCGGAGGATTTTTTTTGCAGCTAAATTATGCATTGCATAAAAAAAGGTATAGAATATAATTAGTCTATATGTTTAAGGTCTATGTGTGGGTATTTTTATTACTTGGAAGTATGCAACTGTTTTAGAACTATTTTTTGATAGAAACAAAAAAAATAACCCTAAGAAACCCCCCCTCTCCGTCGCTGGAGTTCTGCTGGAGTCTGCAACTGATAACATTTAATAACAATGCCATTGCAGTTGCGGAAAGAAATAGGAAATAAGTTATGATGAGAATTTTTTACTAGGATAGGAAAAGTTATTGTAAGGATTTCAGGACCATTACGTAGTTAAATCGGATGTGGTACGATGTCGTAAAAACCTTTCGCAGAGATGCTGTATATTCAGGCAGAAATATAATTAAAGTGGAAATCCAAAGTTGTAGTCAAAGAAATGAGATAAAATCTACTAGAGTTCGTTATTTTCCTTTTAGATAAGGACCTAAAAAGTTGGAGGAAAATATGTTTCCAATGAATTGCTAAACTGTAAGCAAATACTATTAAAAAAATGGTAATAGAAAAAAGAATTAAATTAAATCAAAAGGTCTGTCTATAATATTAAACCTTTAAAATGATAAAAGATGCCTTTTACTTTAGTCACTTCCAAAGAAAATCTAAAATTTAAGGATTCAAAAACAACTTGTAACTAGTTATTGCAAACGTAAAGTTTAAATAACATTCATTGAAATCTCTTACAGTGGTAGTTTTCATTTCGTGTTTTTTATAAATGTGCTTAAAAAATAAACTTAAATATATAAATACCTTTTAACTTTGAGCTTATGAGAAATAAACGTTTTTGACATAAAGTGTAAATCAAGAATAACGTTTAATTTGTCGTATACAGAAACGGGTAAGATAATATAAAAATAACCGTAATATTTTCTTTACAGGGCTGTTCAAAATTAATAAAAAGCAGTAGTATGTGCTAAAATTCATTTATGAATTTTTTACTGACAATAGCTCGTACAATAAAGATAAGCTTTTAGTAACACCTCTAGTAAGAGTCACAACAGAACTGAAACAAAATTATTATCTGGGTTATTATTGAAAGTATTTAATTTGTCTTTTACTCTACATTAACACTGAATTACCTGGATCAAAAAAGGAAATTGAACAACACCGACCTAAATTTGCTTAAACGTGTATTGCCATAATGTAAATTATAAATTTTTGCTTTATATCGTACTTCACTTAACATTTCCAAAATTAATTCAACGAAAAAAAATTGCAATAGCATATATAAAAGATGAGAAATAAATTTTCTAAGTAAACTTCTACTAATTCAGCAGTTCTTTTGAAAATTGCTCCACTTGTTTCGATATTTCATATTGTTAGCAAGAGAAAGTGGTACTAGTAACGATTATAATCTAAATTTTTAAGATAATACTATCAAATAGTTTAAAAAGCAGACCGCCGCTAAAAGTGTAACAGTGAAAATGACATCGGAAAAAAATTTAAAATCAAAATATTGCAATATTGTGAAATAAAGTGAAAATGCTAAAGTATTCGCTTCATAGTTTAGGTAAAAGAGGACACACCACGGATTAAAGTCTTAGAATTATATTATGTTCTTCAAGAAAAACTTTCAACCATGAAAGGATCCAAAAGATGAATTTTCTCGTTCGTTCAAAAAATTATATATACGGCTGGACACAAATATCGATTAATGAATTATAACCAGTTATAATCGACTAACCAGGTTTTGGTAAATTATTATTATTATATTATTATAATTATAATAATTTAATATTAGTCAAGTTGCTTTGGAATGTGTGAATCCTTGCGATATTGCAGGCTCACATTCCATTAATATAAGTAATTTGATTGTTATCTCATTATATTTAGAATTTACATCAGTTCTACATACATAAAGACAAAAATTTACATCGATTGGGGCTTGAACCTTGGTGGCGCAGTTGGTAGCGCGGTACTCTAGCAAAGTACAGGTCGTAGGTTCAAATCCTACTCGAGGTGAACTTTTTATTTATGTATTTAATAAAATTAATAATAATTTTTAGGTTTTGGTAAGTTTTACAATATAATCGATTAACCGATTATTTGATTAATCGATTATTTGTCTATCGACCAATAAACCAATAAATCCGTACTCGATTATGAATTGGTCAAGCTTGCAATGGTCCACCTTTATTCCACATTAAATTTTCTACCTATGTATTATATATTTGTGCTTTATATACTAAGTATTTACACAGGGCAAACAAAGTAATATAATACGTATACCTAAATCCTTTAACAATAACATTGTTAATTTAAAAGTAAGAATTTTTTAATCTATTTTTGGAAGTATTAAAGTTTAAACATTTGAAATCGTACGGCAATGCACTACAAAGGCTAATTGCGTAGTAATTTGTTCCAATTCGAGATTTTATTAGTCATAGAAAATTAAGTTGAAATTTTTCGTTGCTTCTTGTTGGATAATCATGATTTTTATTGTGTTGAACATATTGTTCTTCATTAATTTTATATATAGCATTCACTGCCAGATATAAGTTGAGAGAACTATTAAAATTTTTAATTTTTCAAATGTATCACTGCAACCTTCTATGCTCCCTCTCTTCGCAAAGCAAATACTCTATCACTCCCTCTCGCATGACCTATACTAGAATACCATACGAAATAATTGAATGGACAATAGAGTGATAAGCACACAAAAGTGTTGCTAGGGAAGCTTTGTTTATCAGATTTCTCACTAAGTATAGACTCGCGTTAACGAAATGAGTGTGGTTACCCATTGTAATTGGGCATCTACGTATAAACCAAAAAACTTTACGGTGTTGTGATTTTTGAATGTAAAGACCATATTTTCGGTTTTTGCTAGATTCAAGGTCAGTTTATTTGCAAGGAACCAATCGCTCACAATTGATTGTGTGTTTTTCACAATTTGAAAATAGAGTGTCAAGATTATCATGCGTCTGAGAGAAAACAGTGTCATCGGCGAAAAGAATAAATTTTGCTTTTGTGTCACAGAAAGGGAAGTCGTTTGCGAACATGGGAAATAGAATGGGACCTAATACTGATCCCTGTGGTACCCCTAAACTAACCGTAAGTTTTTTAGAAATACAGTGTTGGTAAGAAATAAACTGAGAACGATTGTGCAGCTACGATTTTGTTAGGATACTGCTATTGTAATCAAGACCGTAACATTTTAGCTTTTCGATCAGTATATCATGATAAACGCAATCAAATGTAAGGTCACTTTCTATAAGTACACTTAAAGTAAGGAGGGTTTGATGGTAGAGTAGAGTAGTTATTTGTTTCCACATCTGACCGAATAAAAGCATATTATTATTATTATTTTTTTTTATTATTAGCGGCATCAACTTCTGTGGTCATTAGACCTTAGAATGTGTCACATTTCAAAGACTTTATACATTTTGTCAATACACCGTTGTCCTTTAAAAGTATCACATCATTATAATAGTCGCATTCACTTTGTAACGATCTTAGTGATCACTATGCTCTTATTCTATAAGTTTATATGTGTGTCAACATTGAAATGTTTCCATAATATGATGCAATCCCATGCATTAAACAGTCTTCTGATATTTGCTTTACAATATATTTTAACGTCGCTTAGATTGTAGATGCTAGCAACCTCAGTCCTGCAACTGCCTCTTTGGCTAAAGCGTCAACTTCCTCGTTGCCTGTGATGCCAACATGACTGATGACCCACATGAAAATGACTTTCTTTTTTAGTTGTTTTAAAGGTCTGCTTGCTATAAGTATGTCTGATATAATTCTGTCCGCAGTGAATGCTGTTTGTATAGCCGACAGAACTGACAAGTCTGTGCATATAAAAAATGTGTACTCTTCTCCGCAATGCGTATTTTAAGCGCTGTTAATATAGCAGAAGAAGATAGAGGCTTCGCTAGAAAGTGTAAGTTTCTTTACGAAATCACCATACTTTACAGCAGATCCCGTCGCATTCTGGGTCTTGGACCCATAGGTAAACATTAACTGATACCCGACGAATCTATTGATAATTTCAGCGAAAAACCTCTTTGTTATTTCCGGTGAAGAGTCTTTACTTATTTGTAATAGATCTATATTAACGTGTAGAATATTAGGCAGCCAGGGTTCAAACTTACGGTAACATGGTAAATATATTTCCTTCTCAGGTGTGTTTAGTTCCTCCAGTATAGCCGATGACGCCTCGCAGAAGAAGATAGAGGCTTCGCTAGAAAGTGTAAGTTTCTTTACGAAATCACCATACTTTATAGCACATCCCGTCGCATTCTGGGACTTGGACCCATCGGTAAACATTAACTGATACCCGACGAATCTACTGATAATTTCAGCGAAAAACCTCCTTGTTGTTTCCGGTGAAGAGTATTTACTTATTTGTAATAGATCTATATTAACGTGTAGAATATTAGGCAGCCAGGGTTCAAATTGACGGTAACACGGTAAATATATTTCCTTCTTAGGTATGTTTAGTTCCTCCACTATAACTGAATACCTAAACGAAGAGGATCTATGACGTGTTGGTTCCATCCTATATCTATCTTTAAATTTATTATTATGATATGTTTTCTGCCTGTATTCAGATTCAACCTATATAACGCAGTGATCTTCTTGCGACGAAGATAAAGTGGCTCCAATCCAGAATCAACATAAAGAGACATAGCCGGGCATGACTTCAACGCACCAGTACCTTGATTGTTTATGGAGTTTAAAGGTATCAAACGACTTTTTTTTTGCAGAAGAATATGCTACACATCCGTAGTCTAATTTGCTGATTACCAGACGCGTAGAAGAACTTCTCGATTTGAACCCCATCGCATATGTGTGAGACATTTTAAAATGTTAAGGTTTCTCTTACATGAAACTGTGAGTTTGTCAATATGTGGCTTCCACGTAAGTTTTTGATCTAATCGGATTCCCAGATATTTAAATTCACCTACGTTTTCAATTAAATTGTCGCCTAAGATAAACCGTGGTATCTCTATGCAGGTCGAGTGTTTTCTGCAGTAATGCATAGATCTAGACTTCATCTTAGATAAAGATAAGTTACGTCCCTTTAGAGCCTCCTCAATCTGCAGTGTTTCCTTGATAACATTGACTGATCAACTCATCTGAAAGAGTACAATATCGTCAGTGTTAGCGCAGTAACAAATCGAGGAAGGAATTGATAGCAACACAGTATTGATTGCTATAAGAAATAAT
>JARFJB010002013.1:50000-90000 GCA_036346205.1 Vesta saturnalis | reverse complement strand
CCTTTGGACAAGGCTACTGAGCTGGCTGCTGCGGCAACAGAAAAATCGATTAGTTTTATAAAAAAAATTAGGCAGGTACGTAGTTTGTAAACCTTAAACGTAATTTCTAAATGACGTATTTCTTTGTATTAGAAATGAAGCTGCAACAGCTGAAAATTCAAGTAATGGAGTATCGACAACATACACCATGTTAAAAGCTGAACTGTTGGAGTTAGTAAAGCAATTTAAGCATAATAAAACTTACTATGTTGATGAATTACTTAAAAAACATGGACACAGTGTACTTGTTTGCCTCCTTATCGTTGTGAACTCAACCGATTGAATTTATGTGAGCTTAGTAAAGCATAAGGTGGCAATGAATAATGTTTCTCAAAGTGGAAGTAATATTGAGTACTTAGTGCGAAATGCTTTTGCAGAAATAAATGCATCTGACTGGGACAAGCAATGCAGGCATGTTAATCACATAGCCGAAGAAATGTGACAACGTGATGAACTACTTGACAAAACAATTGAAACTTTATCTTTTATGGTAAACACTGGATCGTCAGATGAAAGCAGCGAGGAAGAAGTTGATGAATTTGATAGCCCATAGAAAACCATTTTTAATTTTGTAGTTACAAGTTATAAATCAATAGTAATAAACGATATGTGCTTATTTTTCCATAAAATCTTGGACATTATTTTAAATTTTAATTATGCATATGTGTTTTGTTTCTATTGTGAATAACATTACACTTGATTTATGTGAATGTTTTAAATGCTATTATATTATTTACACTTATGATGAAACTGTAGAAAGGTTGTCATTTCAAGTAAATACAAGTTAATCAGATAAAGAGGAAGAAAGTTCTGTAGAAGATTCATTGTAATTTATTAGTCACTTTATATTCAAATGTGATCAGAATGATGTTTTTTCAAGTATTTTACAAATGTTTACAAAACTAAAAATTGTATAAATTATTTGTATATTATAACTTCAAAACCATCTTATTTGTACTTAAATAATAAATACTTAAATGTTTGTGGTAATTAATTCAATAACATTTGATGTACCTAACATAAAATAAATAAATTTGTTCACATAATTTTGAATAAGCAATCCATACATTTGATTTAAATTTGTCACCTTAATACTTTTTGTATGGAATGTACCTGTTGAAAAACAGTCTCAGGTACGCCCTCTCAGGGTTTTTGTTTGCTTGGTTGAACTGTATAAAATGCATTACAATTACCACAGTATTTATTTTGATCTAAAGATTTAATTTTCAATTTGTCATTTTCCGTAGAATAGATAAACTACTATGACGAATCATAAAACAGGCATTTTTTTAAATTTATAGATTTTCTTTTTATACAAAAAAAAGTAGGTATTGTCCAAAATATAATGTAGGTATGATAACTTGGTGAGATTGTCATATACTAACCATAAGTTTTTTATTGGAAAACTTGAAGTTATATGAAGAAACATTTATCTTCGAGATGCTTTAAAGGCAACACCTTTTTATTACATAAAATCTGCTTTTAATAGAATTTTCTCATCCTTAAATTATTCCCATTGAACATATTTTTTGTTAAATAGTAATGAAAAGATCGTTGCAGAATCTTTAGTTTCTCATTATTTGTTAAAAAATTTGTATTAATCTTTCAATAATAGCACTTTCGATAGTAATTATTTACTTTTCTAAACCAGAGAACATATCAAAGCCAGGCATCGGAAATCTATGTTCATGTACGCGTGTGCATTTGTTCACTTCCATTTAAGTTAATGTAAAAACCGCATTCCAGCTGCTATCTAAATTAAAGTAATTTATTGCTTTCCAGCGCGCAAGTAAAGGTATAAGGGTGGTATAGTTCCTATGGCCATTGAAAGTTAATTTGACCGAACCATTAAACCGTCTGATAGGAGAGAAATAGCTTTCATGTCATAGTTCTATCATTTCCTTAGATATAAGCAATGAACAGCGACATTCAGAAATAAATGACCTCTTTCCAACAACTCCGAAAATAGTCTTGTAATTGTTTATACCATATTGACAATTCTTTTCTCTTGGAAAATTTCAATTATATTAACAATACTGAATTAAAAATAGTTGGCTTAAAATAATTAGGCATCAGCTATTTGTCTCTTTATTATATCTGAAAATATATTATAATCCCAAAATAATCAATGTAACACAGATACCCCATTAATCTAAATATAAATTTATTGCGGTTATTTAAAAAAATCGGATTTTGGCAGCACAAAACTTCCTAGTGGTATATTAGCAAACGAGTATAAGAGTTAACTAGTCTCGATGCGGATATTAATATGTTTTTCTACATTAAATGTACAAAATACATGTAATTAAAGATATGCATGTATGCAAATTTTTGTATTGTAAAGGAATAGCAAATATTATATACAGACTACCTAGCTAAATTGATTCATTTATTAAACATGTAATCAGTGATTTTACGTACAATTAGAACGTACGCACGGCGGAGTAGAAGGTAAACAATAATTTCAACTACTCAGTTACTGGGTTTTAATGTGTTTATTTTTATAGTAATATGTACAAGTCTATACGTTTCGCGAACAATTACAGTTATCGTCCTCAGTAGTTGTAATATCTCTTATGTAGTATGAAAAACATGAAAACGTAAACGTAACCTTCTATTAATATAACTGTTATATTAATAGGAGGCTTAAGTTTGCATTTTCATCTTTTTCATACTTTAACAGTGTGGAACGAACAAATAAAAGATAAGCTTGAAAAACTGTGTTGGTGGAATGAATCGGTAAAAAAAGCAGTATCTAAGACAAAAGATGCGTACATGGCAATGATTGCTACAAAAAATGAGACTGAGGAAAAGCGATTAAATGAGGTGTACAGATTAAGAGACAAAGAAGCGATGAAAGCAGTGAGAATAAGTAAACAGGAAATGATTGCTGTGTAAGGAGAGAAAATGCACAATGATTTTAATAATTTCAAAATTCTTTAATAAAAATTTGTATTGTTTTAGTGAAAATTTAAAATGTTTTTAACTTACTTGCTATCAGGTTTCTGTGTGCGTAAATTGAACTCTAATGTTTGCTTCACCAAATTCCTTTCTTATCTGGTTACTTCGGCTAGCTTGTTTATTAAAAAGAAGTGGTTATTGCTATCAATGATCAAAAATACCTTCAAATTGATTCGCATAAATGTATATGAAAATTTGTAATTTTCCTTGAAATTACTTCTTTCAGTATGGAAGCTTTTAATATTCGTAATGCTTAATAATAAAAATAAATCAAACGTTATGCTCATTTAATTTAACTAAACTCAAAAATGCACAAATGGTTTGTTTACAATAACAGAAAATAATCGTACGGTGTAACAACCCATTTTGAGTTGTATTAAAATATACAGTAATTTATGTTCTTCGTTCATTTAGTTGTAAATATAAGAAAAATTTTATTTATTAATGATTTATTAAGTATGAGGTAGACAACTTAATTTGCATTTTGGTGTAACTTAAGTTGCCTATTTTCTTAAGGGTTTATACTACCACTTCTTTAAATTATTTTTTTTTCTGCTCAATATTTTCGCGCAACGCGTCATCGTTGACTTAATTCTTTGCGCAAATTTTTCGCGCACGGCTATATCATCTTAAGCGTCCATTTTTATTTCTTGATGAATGATGTGTTATTTAGGAAGCAATTTTTGGGCTTCTACCTAAATTTTGTGAAAAGTGCCATTGATTTAATGGTAAGATAAATTTTAACGCATTATATTAAAAATGAAAACATTTGCTCTTTGCAGGCACTTTGATTTACACGTTTATTACTTTTACTTTTCTACTTTAATTACTTTTTAATTACACGTTTAATTCTATTTTTACGTACGCTTTCATTTTATGATTGTAATTTTTTATTTAAACAAATGCAATAAACGGATTATTCAATTTCAAGAAGAACATTTATAAGAAAGAAAATTCCATTTTGGGTGTGGTTTACAACGTAAAGTATTATTTTGAGATATTGCACAACATTGATACAAGGATTACATCACCTTGGTTTGTATTTCCGCATTTATTTTTTATAATACCAGGGGTTCTCAAGAAGATTTATTATATTTTGTACAGGTATTTATATTTATAACAATTATTTAGTAATTTAAGGCTATAACTAGTTTTAAGATATATTTTATTTAACCCTATCATTTTAACTGTTAATAAACATAGTTTGTATATTTTTTATTTTTTTACATTTTGATAGAATTTTATTGTAAACAACCTCGGTTTAGTTATTCCCAGCATAATTAAAAAATAAATTGGCGTCCGAGATCATTTTTACTAGTGTTACATGGCAGTTACTATATTGATGTTCAGTGGAAGTAATCAAGCAGAAATTGTGGTAATTAAGCAAATCAAAAGATTGAACCACCCTACGTTAATCTACCGACTGTGCCAAAGGCATTATTTTTGGTAAATGGTTTGTATCTTGAGTCAGTTAACGATTTGTTCGGAGAACATTTTTACACCTATTTCTTTATTATATTATTAAAACACTTTTAAATTTTACACTTTTTATAAGATTACCATTACCACTATTTTATATTGGCGCATCGAGTATGGGACTTGATTTGCTTTCATTACCATTATTGCTGTTTATTTCTGCTCTTCTTTGTTTCAGTTTCGATTGTTAGAGTTGACCATTTTAAAGGTATTGTAACAATTTATTATTACGATTGAATATTTTTATTGTGTTTATAATTAGTGAAATTTTATTGTTTAGATATTATTCGTTACCATGTCAAATTTGAATTATTTAGTTCTACATAGTGATGAGTTACTAGTAGAGTTAAGTTATAGAAATGTTAATGTGCGGAAAGGTTAATTGTGGATGAGAAACGTAAATTAAATTTAGAAAGGATTGATCCAAATTTATTTGATTCGTATAAGAAAGTTGAAATACACCAAACCATAGAATTGGAATTATTACAAGATAAACTTCATAACATACAATCTTTGATTAATTTATATAAAATTAAGCCTTCTAGAGGAGAATTCCTTAGACCTCATACTCGTTTATTGCATATTTTGAAACGTTTGAATTACACCACTTTTGATAATGAATTTTTATATTTACACGATCAATTGCTAACTTTATGTAATGAATCAATAGAATTAATCCAATCTATTAATTGAAAATATTGAATTGAATAATGAGTTACCATATTTAGACACTTCTAATATTTCTATGTCACCTAACGACAATGTTAATACTTCAGTTAATGTTCCTGCTGAAGATTTTTCCAAATTAATTCAAAATTTGCAAATTTCTAAAAGTTCTGTTCCTGTTTATAAGTTAAATCTAAAATTTAATGGTAGTGAAAAAGAAGTTTTTACATTTATTCAAAGATGTGAGGAGTTGATGATGGCACGAAACATTTCAAAGTCGGAGATGCTTTTATCTGGTATTGATTTATTTCCAGGAAAGGGTTTAATATGGTTCAGGGCTGTTAAGCCCCAAATTCATACGTGGGACCAACTTATTTCTAAATTAAAAAGCGCCTTTTTTCCCGAAGGACATGACCAAGTTTTGTTAAATGAAATTAAGAATAGAAAACAGACTTTTGATGCAATTCCAACCCTCTTTATTTCCGAAATGGTTAATTTATCTTCACAACTAGACGTTCCTCCTTCTGAAGGTGAACAATTAAAAATTATTATGAAAAATTTACAGACTTGGTTTGCTACTCAGTTAGCTCTTCTTAATGTTACTGATATCTTCCATCAAGTTGAGTTATGTAAAAATTGCAGCAAGTGAAAGCTCAGAATTCTAAATTCAAATTTAATTCTAATTCAGATTCACAGAGACACTCAATACAAACCTAAATCTTCTACATTGAATCAAAATATTAAACCTAAAGTAAATTTTACTGGTGCTAAGCCAAAAAATACAAATTTAACTTCTAATAATTCAAACATTAATACAGCTACATCTTCAACAACATGTTTTAAGTGTAAACAATTGGGCCATACCTATCACACCTGTGACAACGATGATGATAAAATCTTTTGCTTTAAATGTGGTTATTCCGTTAATAAATTTTATGGAACTCCTAAAATTTGTTGAAAGAAATAATGATATTAGAACTTTTATTGATGTGAAGATTTTTAATGAAAATTTTGTTGCTTTATTAGATAGTGGAGCTACCGTTACAATTTTAGGTAAGCCTGCTTTGTATTTAATTGATAAATATGATTTAAAATGAAATAGGAATTCACCTTTTTCATCATTGACTATTGCTGATGGTTCTTTACAATTCATTTTGGGAAGTGTTGATTTATCTTTGACTGTTAAACTACCAAAACTACCAAAACCAAAACTATTTCTGTTATTGTTTCTGAATCTATTACTACTGCGATTACTTTGGGAGTAGATTTTTGTCATTTATTTGAAATTAAAACTGATTTCAGTGAAAATTCTTTTGTTGCAAATTCTGCGGAGACAAATTTTTCAATGATTAAGAGTATTGATGATCTTAATAATGATCAAGTTTTTGAATTAAATCAAGTTATTGACCTTTTTAAAACCTTATCAAATTCGAAATTAGGTAAAACAAATAAAGTTTTTCATTCAATTAATACGGGTGATGCAACACCAATTAAACAACGTTATTATCCATTATCTCTTGCTTTGTTGGAGCATGCAAACAGAGAAATTGATGACATGTTAGAGCAAGGAATTATTAAACCCAGTTCTTCTCCTTGGAATTCTCCAATGGTTGTGGTGCGAAAGATGTTAAGTGAACTTAGAGTTTGTTTTGATGCGAAGAAATTAAATTCTATTACTAAAAAAGATACCCTTTACCATTTTTAAATGATATTTTGGATAAATTAAGAGATGCTCGTTATTTAACTTCAATTGATTTAAAGAAAGCTTTTTGGCAAATTCCTTTAGACCCTGAGAGTTGTGAAAAAATTGCTTTTACTGTTCTACGTAGAGGATTATTTGAGTATACTGTTATGCGCATGGGACTTACCAACGCACCCAGTACTTTACAACGACTTATGGATTCAATTTTAGGTCATGATTTATCCCAATCGGTTTTTGTTTATTTGGATGATATCATTATACACTTGCGTGCATAGAAATCGATCCACTGTAAACTTTTGACTTTAACTATATTTCGTTTCGAATCTATTTATCAGATCAAGAAAAAATCTACGCTGTCTGAAAGACAATTTAATATGCTTTGATAGAAGTTGAAATTGATCAAGAGTGCTTAGCGTTTATATGCATAGGAACCAGTAAATAAATGAAATGTATTTAAGTTGTGATTATAACGCGAATAACAAACTTCTGACAGATTGAATTTATTGCATTTTCAACTGAAATTTGTACATTATTAGTTTTCGCAATTTGATTAGTTTAAAAGTGTATTAGGTTAATGCATACTACACCGCAAAAAGCCGCCCAAGTAATTGCTCTAATTGAAAATGGTCTTAGCCAGCGAACTGTTGCTCGCCAACTGGAGATGACACGCGCAGCTATTCGAAGAACCTACCAGCGTTATCAAGAGACTGAATCCTTTCCTAGGAGACCTGGAACCAGCAGAAAACGATACACAACGGATCGTGATGACCGCTTTATTGTGTCAACAACATTAAGAAATCGTCGCCTTAATGCGGTCCAAGTGCAACAGCAGCTCCGTCAAATACGAGGAGTGGCTATTAGTCAGTGGACAGTAAGGCGAAGACTTAAGGAACGTAGCTTGACTTGTAAAACCCCTGCACTTCGTCCAAAACTTACCCCAGCTCATCGTCAAGCATGCCTGCGTTTCGCACGGGATCATGTGAATTGGACATTGGAACAGTGGGGTTCTGTTCTATTCTCAGATGAGACCAGAATATGCCTCTATGGCAACGACCGAAGAGTAAAAGTGTACCAGAGACCAGGAGAGCGATTTGCAGAATGCTGCATTGAAGAGCGGATTGCCTATGGAGGTGGTTCTTGCATGAACTGGGGTGCAATTTCTATGGGAGCACGAACCGACCTTGTTTTCATCCGACGGGACGACCGTGGTCACGGTAGAAGAGGTTTAACTGGTGCTAGGTCCATCGAAGAGATTTTAGCAGTTCATGTGGTACCTTACGTCGATTACATTGGAGACGAATTTATTTTTATGCATGATAATGCTAGGGCGCACACCGCAAGAATCGTGCAAGACTACATTACAGAAGTCGGTTTTCGGATTATGGATTGGCCAGCATGCAGTCTCGATCTAAATCCAATCGAACATTTATGGGATGAGCTAAAACAAAGAATTCGTGCTAGACTTCGCGCCCCAACCTCGATTCCAGAACTTATTGTGGCAGTAGAAGGAGAGTGGCTTGACATCCCACAAGAAACAATTGCGAACTTGATTAGATCTATGCTGAATCGTATGAGGGATGTTATTGGGGCAAGAGGGGGTCATACCCATTATTAAAAATTATGAGTTAATTTCTGTAATTATCAGTAAACCACTTTTATTTTAGTAAGAAGAAACGATAATTTGTTTCATGCGTTAATTTCACAATTTTAAGACTAAGAAACCGAAATAAATTTTAATAAATGTAAACTTACATTAAAGCATATGAAATTGTCTTTCAAACAGTATATATTTTTTCTTAATCTGATAGATAGATTCGAAGCAAAATATAGTTAAAGTCAAAAGTTTACAGTGGGCCGATTTCTATGCACGCAAGTGTATTTTCAAGTACATTTAAGGAACACATTGCTATTTTAAGAGAAGTTTTTAAAAGGCTTAATGATGCCAAATTAAATATTAATTTAGATAAATGTGAATTTTGTAAACCTCAATTATCATATTTAGGTTTTGTTATCGATAAGAATGGTCTTCACACTGATCCTTCAAAGGTGGAAGCTATTGCTAAATTTCCTCAACCACATAATTTTACAGAAGTTAAACGTTCTATTGGAATGTGTTCTTGGTATAGACGTTTCATTCATGATTTTTCCACAATTTTAGCTCCGATTAATAATTTATTGAAAGGTAAGAAGAAATCTCAGAAAGTTTTATGGAATACCGAAGCGAACGATTCATTTCTGAAAATTAAATCTCAATTAGTTGATGCTCCTATCTTAGCAAGTCCAGATTTTTCTAAAACATTTTATTTACAATGTGATGCTTCCAATTGTGGCGTTGGACGTGTTTTAACTCAAGGTGAAGGAGAGAATGAGGTTGTCATAGCTTATGGTTCTCGTACTTTAAATAAAGCCGAGCAAAATTATTCAATTACAGAACGTGAATTACTTGCCATTATTTTTGGGATTCAAAAGTTTAGACCTTATATTGAAGGTACCCATTTTAAAGTTATTACTGATCATCATTCACTTATTTGGCTCAATAATTTAAAAGATCCTTCAGGTCGATTAGCCCGATGGAGTGTTAAACTTCAACAATTTGATTTTGAAGTTATTCATAGAAAAGGTAAATTAAATGTTGTTCCTGATGCACTTTCTAGAGCACCTTGGGAAGTTAGTTCTTTAGAATTTTCTGCGGTAGATTTAGACGATTGGTATAAGAAAATGTTAGCCAACGTTTCTAAAAATCCTGAATTATTTCCTGATTGGAGAGTGGAAAATAATAAACTACAAATTTATTTCAAATGATTTAAACATCGAATCCAATTTAGTGGAATGGAAATTAGTTGTTCCGAAATCTTTAAGGAAAGGTATTTTACAAAAATTTCATGATGAACCTACATCAGCACATTTTGGTGTTTTTAAAACTTTTTCAAAAATTAAAGAATTTTATTATTGGCCAAAAATGAAGTCCGACATTTCCAAATACATTAGAAATTGCAATGTTTGTAACCAAAGTAAATCATCACAGTTTAATCATTATGGTTTTATGGGTAAAGACAAAAATGTTTCTTATCCTTTTCAATGTATTTCAATTGATTTAGTGGGTCCTTTTCCAAGATCGAAGAGTGGTAATACAGTTTTACTAGTTATTTGTGATTGGTGTACTAAATTTATTTTGATTCACCCAATGCGCAGTGCTACTGCTAAAGGTATTTGTCAATATATTGAAAATTATGTATTTCTAGTTTACTGTATTCCTCAAATTGGTATGGTGGACAACGGTCCTCAATTTAAAAGTGCACAACTTAAAAATTTAATGAGTTCTTACAAAGTTCAATCCATTTGGTTTAATGGAAGTTATCATCCCCAAGTAAACTTTGTTGAGAGAGTTAATAAAGAAGTAGGTACTGCGATTAGGTCTTATATTAAAGATGATCACAAGGAATGGGATGTTGAAATTCATAAAATTGTCCATGCTATTCGTAACGCTGTTTATGAGTCTACGAAATTTTCACCTTCCTTTTTGGCGTTTGGTCGGACAGTTCCAATTTTTATGGTCGACTAAAGAATTTTAAAGAGGATGATTTATTTGTAACAACCTTTTTTTGTGGTTGTATTAAAAAGTACATTAATTTAAGAATCGTTCATTTATTTGGCGTAATATTAGAAAAGTTTTTAATTATTAATATGTAGAATTGAGAATGGCAATTTAATTGGCATTTCCTAGAACAAATCTTTTGGGTGTAATATTTCATAGTTATAGTTCCCTTTCTTAAAAAATTGGATTTATATTATGATATCCGCGCAACGCAAGAAGATTTTTAGGGGGAATACACTTGAGTTATTCTGAAAGCTTTTTTTTTAATTCACTTAATGCTGAATGTTACAGCAGTAAGCATGATTTTTACCTAATTTTTTATATTTTGTGCCATCATTGATGGTAAAAGTTATTTTCTAATTCATTATATTTAAAACTAAAGCATTTGTTTGTTTTTTTAGGCACCTTTTAAGTATTCACTTTTAACTATTCACTTTTAACTACTTACTTTTATTTTTTACTTTTAATTACTTACTTTGCAATTATTTGATCAATTACGAATGGTATATTACATCATCGCTTTTTTATTATAATGTTACAATTTGGCGTTATTTGTTGTTGTTAAATATTGACGCAATTTAATATTATTATACTTTGGCGCGGGCGAGCAGGGACATTGAAATTTATTACATAGAAATTTATTACTTCAAAATTTATTGCTTATTTGATATTTTATTTACATTTGTGTTAATATTACTGTGGGGCCAGAAAAGGGAATTGATTTGCTGTTGTTTCAATGCTAGTTATTTTCGCTTTGTTTATTTTGATTTTATGTTAAGAGTTGACCGAGATTTAAGGAGTGTTACCATTTAGTGTTACGCTTGGTCTTTTATGTGTTTGTATATAATGAAATTTATTGATTGTGTTATATAATATTTTTTAAGATGTCAACTGTAAATTATTTAGTCGATGTTTTATATAGTGATGAGTTATTAGTCGAATTAAACTGTCGAAATGTAAATGGAGCAGAACGGTTAACCGTGGAAGAGAAAGCGTAAATTTTTAAAACGAATATTAAATGTAGAAAAGATCAATCCAAATTTATTTGATTCATACCAGAAGTGTGAAATCAATCAAACAGTAGAATTGTAATTATTGAAGGAAAAGTTAAAGCATATTCAGTCTTCGATTAAACTTTTTAAACATAAGCCCTCGAAATCAGAATATCTTAGGCTACACACACGTTTAATTCATATTTTGAAACGTTTAAATTATACTACTTTTGATAGTGAATTTTTATATTTACATGATCAATTGTTGACTTTATGTACCGAATCGTTAGAATTAATTGAATCTATAAATGAAAATATTAAATTAAATAATGATGTTTCAAATTTAGATACTTCTAGTATTTCGATGTCACAAAACGACCCTGTTAATACTTCAGTTAATATTCCCACAGAAGATTTTTCCAAGTTAATTAATAACTTACAAATTTCTAAAAGTGCTGTTCCTGTTTATAAGTTAAATTTAAAATTTAATGGTAGTGCGAAAGAAGTTTTTACTTTTATTCAAAGATGTGAGGAGCTAATGATTGCTCGAAATATTTCTAGGAAAGAGATGCTTTTATCAGGTGTTGATTTATTTGCAGGGAAAGGTTTAGTTTGGTATAGGGCAATTAAACCGTTTTTACAGACTTGGGATGATCTTATTACTAAATTAAAGAGTGACTTTTTACCGGAAGGACATGATGAAGTTTTGTTAGATGATATTAAAAATCGCAAACAGGCTTTTGATGAAATTCCAACCCTTTTTATTTCTGAAATGGTTAATTTATGTTCTCAATTAGATATTCCTCCTTCGGAAGGTGAACAATTAAAGATTATTAGGAAAAATTTACAACCTTGGTTTGCTACTCAATTAGCCCTTGTTAGTGTAAATGATATTTTTCATTTAGTAGAGTTGTGTAAAAAATTACAAGTAAAAGCTCAGAATTCTAAATTCAAATTTAATTCTTATTCAGATTCACAAAGACAATCGGATTATAAGCCTTCTTCTGCAGTGAAACAAAATATTAAACCTAAGGTCCATTTTTCAGGTATTAAACCAAAAAATATGAATTCTACTTTTACTACTCCAAAAATTAATACAGCTAAGTCTTCAACAACATGCTTTAAATGTAGACAGTTGGGTCATACCTATCACACCTGTGATAAGGGTGATGATGGAATCTTTTGTTTTAGATGTGGTTATTCCAATGTTACTTTTTCTAATTGTCCGAGATGTAAAGTTGCAAAAAACTGGTAAAAGGAAAGTGTTCCGTTAGTCGACACATTTCTTATAATTTTTCAGAGGCTGACAAGCATGTTTTTAACGATTGGTTGATTACTGTTAAGGAATTTTTTGGAACTTCGAAAAATTGTTCTAAATTTGTTGAGAAGAATGATGATGTTAGACCTTTTATTAATGTTAGGATTTTTAATGAGAATTTTATTGCTTTATTAGATAGTGGAACTACCGTAACAATTTTAGGTAAGCCTGCTTTGTATTAGATTGATAAATATGATTTAAAATTAAATAGGAATTCGCCTTTTTCATCATTGGTTATTGCTGATGGTTCTTCACAATCCATTTTGGGGAGTGTTGATTTATCTTTGACTATTAATGGTATTACTAAAACTATTTCTGTTATTGTTTCTGAATTTATTACTACTGCAATTACTTTGGGGGTAGATTTTTGTCGTTTATTTGAAATTAAAGCTGATTTTGGTGAAAATTCTTTCGTTGCAAACTCTGCGGAGACAACTTTTTCTATGATTAAGAGTATTGATGATCTTAATAATGATCAAGTTTTTGAATTAAATCAAGTTATTGACCTTTTTAAAACCTTATCAACTTCAAAGTTAGGTAAGACAAATAAAGTTTTTCATTCAATTAATACTGGTGATGCAGTACCAATTAAACAAAGTTATTTTCCATTATCTCCTGCTATGTTGGAGCATGCGAACAGAGAAATTGATGATATGTTAGAGCAAGGAATTATTAAACCCAGTTCTTCTCCTTGGAATTCTCCAATGGTTTTAGTTAAGAAGAAGTCAGGTGATTTTAGAGTTTGTTTTGATGCTAAGAAATTAAATTCTGTTACAAAAAAAGATGCTTACCCTTTACCTTTTTTAAACGATATTTTGGATAAATTAAGAGATGCTCGATATTTAACTTCAATTGATTTAAAGAAAGCTTTTTGGCAAATTCCTTTAGACGCTGAGAGTTGTGAAAAAACTGCTTTTACTGTTCCACGTAGAGGATTATTTGAATATACTGTTATGCCCATGGGACTTACAAACGCACCCAGTACATTACAACGATTTATGGATTCCATTTTAGGACATGATTTATCTCAATCAGTTTTTGTTTATTTAGACGATATTATTATTTTTTCAAGTACTTTCAAGGAACATGTTGATATTATTTTAAGGGAAGTTTTTAAAAGGCTTAAGGATGCCAATTTAAATATTAATTTAGATAAATGTGAATTTTGTAAACCTCAATTATCATATTAGGTTTTGTTATTGATTAGAATGGTCTTCACACCGATCCTTCAAAGGTGGAAGCTATTTCTCAATTTCCTCAACCACATACTTTTACAGAAGTTAAACGTTTTATTGGAATGTGTTGTTGGTATAGACGTTTCATTCATGATTATTCCACAATTTTAGCCCCGATTAATAATTTATTGAAAGGCAACAAGAAATCTCAGAAAGTTTTATGGAATGACGAAGCGAATGATTCATTTTTAAAGATTAAATCTTTATTAGTTGATGCTCCTATTTTAGCGAGCCCTGATTTTTCTAAAACATTTTATTTACAATGTGATGCATCTAATTGTGGAGTTGGATGTGTTTTAACACAAGGAGTAGGAGAGGAGGAAGTTGTTATTGCCTATGGTTTTCGTACTTTAAACAAAGCTGAGCAAAATTATTCTATTACAGAACGTGAGTTACTTGCAGTTATTTTTGGTATTCAAAAGTTTAGACCTTATATTGATGGTACCCATTTTAAAGTTATTACTGATCATCATTCATTGATTTGGCTGAATAATTTAAAAGATCCTTCTGGTCGATTAGCCAGATGGAGTGTTAAACTTCAACAATTTGATTTTGAAGTTATTCATCGTAAAGGTAAATTAAATGTTGTTCCTGATGAACTTTCTAGAGCACCTTTGGAAGTTAGTTCTTTAGAATTTTCTGTTGTCGATTTAGACGATTGGTATAAGAAAATGTTAGCCAACGTTTCTAAAAATCCTGAATTATTTCCTGATTGGAGAGTTGAAGATGATAAACTTTACAAATTTATTTCTAGTGATTTAAACATCGAATCGAATTTAGTGGAATGGAAATTAGTTGTTCCAAAATCTTTAAGGAAAGATATTTTACGAAAATTTTATGATGATCCTACATCATCACATTTTGGGGTTTTTAAAACTTTTTCAAAAATTAAAGAATTTTGTTATTGGCCTAAAATGAAGTCAAGTATTTCCAAATATATTAGGAATTGCAATATTTGTAACCGAAGCAAGTCTTCACAATTTAATTATTATGGTTTTATGGGCAAAGAGAAAAATGTTTCTTATCCTTTTCAATGTATTTCTATTGATTTAGTGGGTCCTTTTCCTAGATCGAAGAGTGGAAACACAGTTTTATTAGTTATTTGTGATTGGTTTACTAAATTTACTTTGATTCACCCTATGCGCAGTGCTACTGCTAAAAGTATTTGTCAATGTATTGAGAATTATGTATTTCTAGTTTACGGTGTTCCTCAAATTTATATGGTGGACAATGGTCCTCATTTTAAAAGTTCACAATTTAAAAATTTAATGAGTTCTTATAAAGTTCAATCCGTTTGATTTAATGCAAGTTATCACCCTCAAGTAAATTTTGTTGAGAGAGTTAATAAAGTAGTAGGTACTGCAATCAGATCTTATATTCAAGATGATCACAAGGATTGGGATGTTGAAATTCACAAAATTGCGCATGCTATTCGTAACGCTGTTCATGGGTCTACGAAATTTTCACCTTCCTTTTTGGCGTTTGGTCGGACAGTTCCTATTTCTGGAGATTTTTATGGTCGACTAAAGGATTTCAAAGAGGATGATTTATTTATTGCTAACCGTGAACAATTAGTTCAAGATTTAAATGAACTTTCACCTATTTTTAAACATGTTAAACAAAATTTACATGCAGCTTACGAAAGAAATTCAAAATCTTACAATTTGCGACGTCGTCCGTTGAAATTAAATGTTGGCGATTTGGTTTGGAAAAAGAATTTTACTTTATCTGATGCGACTAAAAATTATAGTCAAAAGTTAGCTTCAAAATGTATTGAAGCGAAAGTTATTGAGGTGGTAGGTCCAACTACGTACCGATTGGTCACCCCTTTTGATAATAGACCCTTAGGTGTTTTTCATGTTAAGGATTTAAAACCACATTAGTTCTTATTTTTTCGTATTCTTTTTAATTATTTTTCTATTTTAGTATTTTTACATTCTGGTTTTCTTATTTATATTTTTTAATTATTTTGATAATTTTTCAAAATAATTTTATTTTGTGCTTATTTCGCACATTATTTTATTTTATGTTTGTGGCTTTGCAAACCACTTATTTTTTTTTGCTATATTTGTTTAGCACGATTGTTGCTACATTTGTTAGCATGATGGTTGATATTTAGATCCCATTGTGCGATTGATTTGTTTAGCATGATGTTTGATATTTAGTCCATGATTGTTTTGGGACATTAGTTCTCAGGCAGATTATTTTCGTTTATTGGATTTACAATTTGCTATTGTTACAATAGTAAAATTGAAGATAACTATTTTGAGTTTACCTCTGATCGTTAATTTGACGTGTAAACTCATAACCATGGATAAGAAAACTAGTAATGCTTCTATACATTTTTATTTTTTGATTAATTTAATTATTTAATTTTTTCTGATTTGTGTAGTGTTACTATTCTTGGACGGTGCTTAAGGACTTCGGTTCGTCTCGTGTCAACCTCGACTTCCTGATTATGACGTTTTGGTAGTTTTAGGAGGGGGTTGTTGTATTCGTAGAGTGCATCATCTTTCTCTTTGCTACTCACCTAGATTTCGATTTATTTATAAAGCATGCGTGTTAGTTAGGGGTATGTTGGGTCTTGGACGACGACTGTGGAACAACATGAAACCTGAATCTCGTGAAGGGTAGAGTGGCCTCTCTTGTTCTCCACGACGAAGCATCCTGAGCTAATTTGCCATGAAAATAGTCGTATCTTGGGTTTACCGATTTTGACTCACTTATCGAACGTGACAGTGGTAGTTGTGTTATGTACCTAGGAGGCTTGGTTTGAGACCACCGGGGTAGGGTAATTGAACCGCTCTCTCTCGACCTCAAGTCTCGCGATTATTTATTGTTAGTACGGAAGGATTTTTTTTATTTTTATACTCTCGAGTAGAGTGGCGTTTAGCCTTGATTTTTTATAAAGTTGCACGATGACCGTTTCCGGGTTCTCTGCCCACTGTCCCTTCAGGTCATGGTAGGTTTCGGTTTGCGTTCGTTTTTTACCTTAGATACAAATTTTTTTTGCTCTTCTGATGGTGGTTTGCTTCACACCCCACCAGTTAAAGTTTTTTACTTTATTTAAGGTTTCGGGTCCTTGATTCTCGACTAGTGGCGTGTGCGGGTGGTAGCGCGTCATTAGCTTTTTTGGTGTTGCGAGGGGTCTTTCCTGACCGACATCACCACATTTTCCGTACTTTTTCGTACATTTTCTTGTTATTTTTAAAATATTGCTTATATTTTAATTAGCTTAACATTTTGTATTTTTTAAATTTTAATAATTTCATTTATTAGCTTAGTGTTTGAAATCTCCGCTTTGGTGATCTCCGAGTCCTAATTTTAGGAGGGGGTGTGTAACAACCTTTTTTTTGTGGTTGTATTAAAAAGTACATTAATTTAAGAATCGTTCATTTATTTGGCGTAATATTAGAAAAGTTTTTAATTATTAATATGTAGAATTGAGAATGGCAATTTAATTGGCATTTCCTAGAACAAATCTTTTGGGTGTAATATTTCATAGAGTTATAGTTCCCTTTCTTAAAAAATTGGATTTATATTATGATATCCGCGCAACGCAAGAAGACTTTTAGGGGGAATACACTTGAGTTATTCTGAAAGCTTTTTTTTTTTAATTCACTTAATGCTGAATGTTACAGTAGTAAGCATGATTTTTACCTAATTTTTTATAATTTGTGCCATCATTGATGGTAAGTTATTTTCTAATTCATTATATTTAAAACTAAAGCATTTTTTTGTTTTTAAGTACTCACTTTTAAGTACTTACTTTTATTTTTTACTTTTAATTACTTACTTTGCACTTACTTTGCAATTATTTTACTCATATTTTTTTAATGCATACTTTTATATTGCAATTTTTACTTGAATTACATTTTACAACGCAAGTTCTACATACTTTTATAAATAAATTTGGCGAATTAAACTTCAAAGAAATTCAATAAAGTTATGGACACAATATATAAAGGGAAATAAGCAAGACATTGACCTCACCAAGTTGACCATTCTGCTTCATAGTTACCAGTTACAGTTTATGTACAGAACCGTTCAAAGGTAATGTTTTTTTATATAATTTAGAATAGTGTATGACTTCTGATTTTTTTTACGTTTTCAATCATATATTGAATAAACTATGTATATCATGTTATTTTGTTTTCATTTTGATAAATTGTTTATTATTATTCATTAACTAGGTTTTGTTGTTCCTATATATATATATATATATATATATATATATATATATATATATATATATATATATATATAAAGACAACATGGCGCTCGAGATTTTATCATTTTTTCATAATTTTTTAGATAACATTTTTTTTTAATTAAGTGAAAATAATTAAGCAGAAAAGAAGCAAGTAGTATTTCAGGTATGTTAATTAAACTCTAAATTAGAACTCTCCCTATCTCAATCTACGGATGAGCCGACGGTAGTAGCGATTGTTATATGGTAAAATTTTTTTTTTTACTAACCGTGAACAATTAGTTCAAGATTTAAATGAACTCTCACCCGTTTTTAAACATGTTAAACAAAATTTACATGCAGCTTACGAAAGAAATTCAAAATCTTACAATTTGCGACGTCGTCCATTGAAATTAAACGTCGGCGATTTAGTTTGGAAAAATAATTTTACTTTATCTGATGCGACTAAGAATTATAGTCAAAAGTTAGCTCCAAAATTTATTGAAGCAAAAGTTATTGAGGTGTTAGGTCCACCTACATACCGATTGGCCTCCCCTATTGATAATAAACCCTTAGGTGTTTTTCATGTTAAAGGTTTAAAACCCCATTAGTTCTTAATTATTTTTCTATTCCTAGTATTTTTGAGACTCTTACATTCTGGTTTTCTTATTTACATTTTAATTATTTTGATGATTTTTCAAAGTAATTTGATTTTTGTGCTTATTTCGCACATTATTTTATTTTATATTTTTGTGGCTTTGCAAACCCCTTATTTTATTTTTGCTACATTTGTTTAGCATGATTGTTGATATTTAGATCACATCGTGCGATTATTTTGCCGATTTTTGGGATATTAGTTCTCAGGCAGATTATCTTCTTTTATTGGATTTACACATTTACGTTATTTAACGTGAAATATTCAAACTCTTAACCGTTGATAAGAAAACTAGTATTGCTTGTATACGATTTTATTTTTTATTTGATTTAGTTATTTTGGTTTCCCTGAAATTGTTTCGAGATTCTAGCTTTTGACGATTCCTGATGTGTCTAGTGTTCTATACTTGACGATGCTTGAGGACTTCGGTTTGCCTCGTGTCAAACTCGATTAGTTCACTTCCCGATTGTGACTTCATGATTATGACGTTTCGGTAGTTTATGGGGGTTATGTTGTGTTCGTAAGTGCATCATCCTTTCCTTTGCTACTTCATCTAGATTTCGACCTATTTACAAAACGTGCGTTTTAGTTAGGGGTATGTTTAGTCTTGGACGACGACTGTGGAACAACGTGAAACCTGAATTTCGTGAAGGGTAGAGTGGCCTCTCTTGTTCTCCACGACGGAACATCCTGAGCTAGTTTGCCTGGGAAATAGTCGTATCTTGGATTTACCGATTTTGACTCACCGAACGCGACTGTAGTAGTTTTTATTTAATCTTTATTTAGCATTTTAATTTTCCCTTTTTATTTTATTTAGATTTTAGGTATTACTGTTTACTTTTTGCCTGAATTTTAATTAGCTTAACGTTTTTTATTTCCTTAGATTGTAGTAAATTTGTTTATTAGCTTAGTGTTTGGAATCTCTGCTTTGGTGATCTCCGAGTCCAAATTTTAGGAGGGAGTGCGTAACAACCCATTTTGAGTTGAATTAAAATATACAGTAATTTATGTTCTTCGTTCATTTAGTTGTAAATATAAGAAAAATTTTATTTATTAATGATTTGTAAGTATGAGGTAGGCAACCTAATTTGCATTTTGGTGTAACTTAAGTTGCGTATTTTCTTAAGGGTTTATACTCCCACTTCTTTAAATAATTAATACAAGGATTACATCACCTTGGTTTGCATTTCCGCATTCATTTTTTATAATACCAGCGGTTCTCAAGAAGATTTATTATATTTTGTACAGGTATTTATATTTATAACAATCATTTAGTAATTTAAGGCTATAACTAGTTTTAAGATATATTTTATTTAACCCCATCATTTTAAGTGTTAATAAACATAGTTTGTATATTTTTATTTTTTACATTTTGGTAGAAATTTATTGTAAACAACCTCGGTTTAGTTATTCCGAGCATAATTAAAAAATAACCTGGCGTCCGAGATCATTTTTATTAGTGTTACATGGCAGTTATTATATTTATGTTCAGTGGAAGTAATCGAGCAGAAATTGTGGTAATTAAGCAAATCAAAAGATTGAACCACCCTACGTTAATCTACGGACTGGGCCAAAGGCATTATTTTTGGTGAATGGTTTGTATCTTGAGTTAGTTAACGATTTGTTCGGAGAACATTTTTACACTTATTTCTTTATTATATTATTAAAACACTTAAATTTTACACTTTTTATAAGATTACCATTACCACTATTTTATAACGGTAAACCCTGGGTATTATTATGATATTTCATATTTCTTATGATCTAACATGTAACAAACCTTTCGAGTTGTGTTGAAATTTACAATAATTTAGGCAACTTCGTTCATTTCTGTGGCATGTGACTTGCATACTTCATTGGTTGAAAAACGAGTTTAGATATTTTAAAGTGGAGGTTGTGCGCGAATTTTGTTTTGCACATTGAGTTCGTGCGCAGATATCTTTTTAGGAGGTTGTTGTATACGATAACGAAAGCAAAAAGCGTTCATTTTACCTGTTTAAATCAACCAAATTTGGCTGTTTGTAAAGGAATTTACTTATTTGGGATCAACGAATATCAAAACTCTATTATATTTACTAACATTAGGATTTAGATTTTCTACTTTATAACTTGACTTAAAAATTTTTGTAATAAACCTAGTTATTGTTTCCAATTTTACATTTATTACATTTACGGTTTACTTGTTTTCCATAAAATAAGTTGGCGTCCGAGGTATTTTACATCTTTTTTGTAAAGCGAATATATCTAACCACACACACATTTCTAATTAAAGCAAATCTAATTTTAAGAACATGGTCCGTTTAATCGTCGACTGAGCTGAAGGTACAAAATCTTCTAATTATTATTAGAACTATAACTATAACTAATATTAACACCCAATTACTATTTTTTATTACAAACATGCACATATAATTTCTTTATTTAAGGAAAGTAAAACTCATAAACGTTGATTTCATTACGTAAATTTAGCAGTCTTACTTGTTGTGTATGGTCGCGGAAGATTTGATTACTGTGGGCGCCGTATTTCTTTGTTCCGCAAATGTTTTCTTTAGACGTTTGGCGCTGACGACGAACAATTCCAATTCCCATACCTATCGATTTGATTGATATTTGCTGAATGTATTATTTTATCATTTTCAATTAACACTTCAAATTACCACGTTTTCACTACAAACTGCCAGCAAATTACAAACGGCAGTCGCATATATAAAGAATTAATGCTTTCTGATTATTGTTCTATATCGGCTGATTTATCACACTGGATCGATTATCGTATTTTATATTTTTCGTTCAATATTTAAACGCAATAATGGATGACCTCCAATATGCGAAAACACGTTCTTTTAAATTATTGCGTCACTTTTCCTTTTATCACTTATTTAACAATGTGCGCACTCTTTTTCACTTTAACCTTTTATCTTGTAATAAGGACAGCATTCTATTTACTTCCCTATTACAAACTAACTTTTATTTTATTTTCTCAATTTAGAGGGCAGCGTGATTGTATACTACCGTCACTAAGGTCACTCTTTCACCTCCTCTGTAAGACTAACTACTTACTAAAACTGCAAGTTATTTTAACAACTTATTTCCCCTCCTTCTACAATTCATTTATTTATTTGCAAACTGCCATGTTTAATTTAAATGTTTTCTAATTAATTATGTACAAAACATTGTGAAGCAAATTCAACATTCTCATATTAATATTAATTACACTTATATATAAACAACAATTAATCATTTCTCATTCTGTAGACTACCGTATAACTGTAAAATCTCATTAAATATAGCGCGAAATTTGGCACCCGTTACAGTACCCCCTCTTTGTTTTTGAATAATAACATTCATTCGAAAACAAACACAGAAGCCATTTAGCAAGCTTCAAACAAAACAAAATTTTTTCACATTCAAACGGTACAATTACGATGGGATTTACATACGGTGATTGGCGCCTTTCAATTGTTTTATCTGTTAACATTTCATCTATTTCCTTCTCTACTGCTTCCCTCTGTGCAAATGGTCTCGGGTAGTTTGGTTGCAAAAACGGCACCTCGTTTTTAATTTTCAGTTCACAAACAAAATTGTTCAATAATCCGGGTTTTTCAGAATAAACATCTTCATTTTCATTAAGTACTTCTTCGATCATTTCTTTTTCTTCGCTAGTTTTCTTTTTCATATTATACACTTCAAATGTCGCCGATATTCTGGTCATCCGTTCTTCTTCCAGGACTTTGACCTGATAATCAGATTCGTTTTCCCTAAAAGTCATATCTTTCCTTTCACTTTCACTTGGGCTAATTTGTCGCACATACAATCCATTCCCAGTGTTGCTTCTGGTTCTAAATTTCTGGCCACTAAGGACTTATTGTCATGTCTACTTTCTCCTAGTTTCAAATCGATTAGTACTTTGACGACCTTTCCCGTCACTCCTTGTATCGTAATTCCTTGGACAGGTAACACTATCAATTTAGGATTCTTTTCCTTTAACTTAATAAACACATTTTTCGAAATAACGATTTGACTTCCAGTGTCTATCAGTATGTGTTGACTAAACCCTTCCAATTCTCCTTTCAAAACTGGGCGGCAAATCGTTTCTTCTTCTTCATATTCCGCATTAGAACTTTCCTCCGCATCGTTTATTTTTTCACTGGGTAATTCAATTTGGTGATTTTCTTCTTCCTCATCGTGTTGGTCATTGATAATTAAAATATTATAATGTTTTTCGACAGTTTCGGTAATATAATTTTACAAAATTAAGTAATTGTATTTGCTCCTCTTTGTAAATTACTTGCGAGGTGAGCGGAGCTTCTCAACCCGGCTCCCTTAGTTTTCCGACGCCGTGGACGACTGTGATCTCTCTCTCTCTCTCTCTCTCTTGTCCTCTACCGACTGCTCGCTGTCTCGCCGTCTTCTAGTCTCCTCTTGTCTTGGTGGTGGTGACTCTCTCCTGGACATCCTCATCATCGCCACTTTTCTTCCGGACCCCCCCCCCTACTCGGTGGTAGTTTGCGAAGTTCACATTTCTTCTATTATCTGTATTTTCATTGCTTGGTTTGGCATTATCCCGATTATAGTCGCTCCTGCGGTTGTGAAATAATGTAGATCTGTCTTCATAATTTGCCGATTGTATTCTTTCTAGAATATTAATGAGTTGATCAATAGTTTTGGCTCCGGATCCTTAATACATTTTCCACATTTCTGGGAAAATGTCTAACTAATGTTTCTACTAAATGTTCTTCTTCAATTGGTGACTGTAAATATGTAGTCTTGCTGATCCAAAACCAGACGTGGTCCACATTTTCTTTGTCTTGGGTTGTATAATCGCGGAGTGGCTAACATTAATTTAATCTTCTCTTGCACTGACTTTGACCAAAATTGTTTTACAAAATCTTCTTGAAAGTGAGCAAAATCCGTCCAATCAAAACGATGCAATTCCGCCCATGCCTTGGCGTTGATTTCCAATACATCCATGGCTGCTTTAATTTTTCCTCCTGTACTCGTTTCCGTTTGGTTCAGATAATTTTCTAATACATCTACGAAATTTATTGGTTGAATGGGTCCTTATATTTTCATCGAATTTTTTTGGTCGTTGTGGTGCCCAGTGTTCTGATCTGTATATTACTGTAGTCCTTTCTTTTCCTACAGTTTTTTCTTTTTCGTACAATTTTTCTTCCAATGTAATAATAGCCTCTTCATTTTTATCAATGTCTTGTTCGCATTATAGTACTTTTTCTTCATTTAACTCCACTTTGCTTCCTAACTGTGCGGCCTGTTTGAGCTCTAGCGTATTCATGTTTTTCTTCAATTTGCCTCATCCTCACATTCTGTACGTAAATTTGTTGATCTGTGTCTTTTTTCTATTTTTCTCATTTCTTCATTACATTTGGTCATTATTTCATAGTTGCTTTTTCTTACATTTCTTCCATCCATTCTACTTGGCGTCTGATTTCTTCTTGAACAGTCTTTTGTTTCCATTTTCTTTTGCCCTTCCTCCATCTTGACTTATAACATGTTCATTATACTCATCATAATTGATTCTTCTGTTTTTTGTTGAACTGGTACTCCCGCTATTAATATATCTTGCGATTCCTGGCTAAATATTGCGCCAAGACTGTCACACGTTTCTTCGGATATCTCTGTTGACTCCGTTCTGTTTGTTCTGTATCCATTTTGATTTGTTTGTTCCTTGTAATTAACTTCCTTTCCAGTTTCTTAAAGCCTGATCGTAATTATGTGCAACAATACAAATGAACTTATCTTTGTAACCTCTTATATAAAATTAAAAGTCAAAATTCAACTACGCTACTGGTAATTAATGATTTCTAAACTTTTTTCGAAAATACCACTGAAACAATCAATTCATTAACCTCTTAAATCCCTAACCTATGATTCGTCACTGGTAATTAATTCAATTATTATCATACCAGTTTATTAGACTTTTTAATCTCCTTATGGATAATTTGATCGTGCCCCACTTGGCGAGCCATTTTTGGAACGGTCGTAAACATGGACCAATTTCTTTTGCTTGTTTACACTTGTCACAAAAGAGAAATACTAGGGTTCTTTTACAATTCTTAATAATATCAAAATGCTTTAAGAAAAATTTGTATTGTTTTCGTGAAAATTTAAAATGTTTACCTTATAATTAATTTAGGTCTTTTCAACTCCCAAAGATATCATTCATTAGTTTAGATTTAACTTACTTGTTATCAGGTTTCTGTCTGCGTTAATTGAACTCTAATGTTTGCTTCAACAAATTCTTTTCTTATTTGACTGCGCCGGCTAGCTTCTTTATTAAAAAATTCGTAATGGTAAATAATAAAAATAAATCAAACGTTAAGCTCATTTAATTTAACTAAACTCAAAAATGCACAAATCTTTTGTTTACAATATATAAAAAACAATCCTATGAAAAACCCCTGGGTATTACTATGGCATTTCATATTTCTTATGATCTAACATGCACATGTAATTTCTTCATCAGCAGTGATACCTATCGATTCGATTGACATTTTCTGAATGCATTATTTTATCAGTTTCAATTATCACTTTAAATTACCACGTTTTCACTACAACTCGCCAACCAATTACAAACGGCAGTGCTGCATCGCATATATAAACCATTAATGCTTTCTGGTTATTATTCTTTATCGGCGGATTTATCACACTGAATCGATTATCGTATTTTATATTTTTCCTTCAATATTTAAACACAGTAGTGGATGCCCTCCAATATGCGAAAACACGTTATTTTAAATTATTGCGTCACTCTTCCTGTTATCACTTATTTAACAATGTGTGCACTCTTTTACACTTTAAACTTCTATCTTTTAATAAGGACAGTGCTCTATTTACTTCCACATTACAAACTAACTTATTTTCTCTATTTAGAAGGCAGCGTGACTATACACCACCGTCACTAGGGCCACTCTTTAACCAATTCTCTAGGACTAACTACTTACTAAAACCGCAACTAAAAATATAAGGTCTAAAGGTCTAATAAACGGAATAAGGACAGGATACAATATTGAGCAAGGAGAGTGACAAGCCTGTGTCACCATGGTTCTTCAATGTATACATGGATAGATGTGTTAGGCAAACATGTACCAACACAAATAGTGCAATGGTTGGTAAGGTGAACGTACGAGTTGACTGCAGATAGTATAATGCACGGTGAGATTGGACGAAGGGTCAATGCTGGAAGGAAAGTAATTGGAAGTCTAGTTGCGAAATGATCACTCTGTATGGTGTGTTTGTCCAGTTAGTACTGTATGGAAGTGAGACATGGGTATGTCAAAGAAAGTACGAAAGAAAAATAAATGCCGTATCAGATTCCTGAGAAGCGCATGTGGTGAAACGAAAAGAGAGAAGATAAAGAAGGAATGTATAATGACGGAGTATGGCGAGAAAAAGACGATGATGGATAGACCTAAAAGTAGTAAATTAGGTCGGATTGATCACATTGAGGGAATGAACAACGCAAGATTAACGAAGCAAATATATGTGGATGAGGTTAGAAGTAAGGCTGGGCCTGGTAGGCAGCGTAAAACTTGGCTGAATGGAATAGAATGTATGATAAAGGAAAGGAAGATAAGAAGTTTTAAAAATAAAAGGGAATTTCAGAGACAATGTATGAATCTTGCGGAAACTAGGGAGGTATGCGGAGAAAGGAAAGCTTGGGGAAAGATTGTGAATGAAAATAAATAAGAGGCAGGGATTGTTTTGCCTACCCCGCAAGAGAATGGCGTGAAGGTTAAGTTACAGTAGTTATCTTTGAAAGGGTAAACATTTTGTGACAATGGGAATGCTGGTTTGTAATTTTAATTTGTGGTTTACAAAGGAGCTAATTCGTTATTGTTGTAATTAATAAATAACGGCTTTGATGATAATTAATAAACATATACATTCGGTTGAATTTAGGAATTGAATGGTTCGTATGGAAAAATGGGGGGAGAAGTATTTATAAGTATGTTATTGTTGTAATTAATAATTAATGGACTGGATGATAATAAATAAATAGATAGAGTTCAAGAAGTTTGAAATAATTTTAGCGCATCATGTGTAAATTACCGGGTTTGTGAAGGAGCGGCAAGCCCTTCGCCCTTTTTTTGATTGCACTCCCTTTCACTCCCTTGAGTCACATGTCTTTTCTTTTGCACCACTCAGGTTGGAAGTTATGAATACATTTCGTTTTCCAACCCCATCCCCACTTTAATAAAATTAAGTTTTCTTTACGGGTTTCGCTTGCACATGTATTGTACCATTATGCACCACTCAAAGTTTGGAATACACTTCCGAACAAATGTCCAATAATGGACTCCGAACGTTATTATATGCCCCCCTCCAGTTTTAATTTGTTGAACGTGTTTTATGTGGTTGAATTGCGTTTATTCTGCGTTCTTATGCACCACATTTTTTTTCTTTTGCGTCGTTATGGTTGCTTAAGCCTTCCCCTACTTTAACAAAAACGAGTTTTTTCTTTTGCTATATCTGGCAATTATATTGCACCATTATGCACCAGTAATAGGAGAGATTGCACTTACTAGAAAATGTTCGATAATCGATTTCGAACATTACTAATTACTCTTCCCCACTTTTAATTTATGGAATGCTTTTATGGTTGGATTGCACTCGTTATGCGCTCCCATACACCGCATTCTTGCATCGTTTTGGGCTGCTAAGTTATCTACAAATAGGGTACCCGGACCCTAACCCTCCCTCTTTAACAAAAGTGGGTTTTTCTTTACCTTTTACTTGCACTTATATTGCACCACTGTGCTCCGTAGAAACTTTTTATTAAGTTTCCTAATAAATGTTTGATAATCGACTCTGAACATTACTAACTCCACCCTCCCCCAAATTTGTTAAACATTTTTTATGAAGTTATGAGCAAATTTTATTTTCGGGCCCTACCTTTCCCCGCCCCCACTTGTATAACGTTAAGTTTATTTTTTTATTTCACCTGAATTTATACAGCACAACTGTACACCAATAAAATTTTAACTTGCACTTCTTCACAAATGTCGGAAAATCGATTTCGCACCATGTTAATCTTGCCCATCGCTCACTATAAAAGTTCCGCCATTTGATAAAGCTGTTTGATTCCATCTTTTTGCGTTTTCATCAAAAATAAAATTTTAGATAACATTTCATACAAAATGTCTAAGATATCATTCAACGATCCCAAGCCATATCTTTATAAATTAATTATAAGGATTTTCTTTGAAACAAAATGCAAAACAAAATAAAGCAGGTCTTATACTTTAACTGGCTCTTTTACCGTTCTGCTCCACTAAAACTTCCAATTAATGATTTGTTGCATTTTGGCGATATGAAAGAAAATGTTCTGACTCCACAGGTGTTACTCTACTACTTTAACTATAGATATGGGTGTCTCTGGGAGATCTTGTAACACTGCTATTTAAATACAATTGTTTAGGGACAATGTAAATTTTTTTTATACAGTTTACATTTTTGAATGGATGTATATCTCTCATAAATCATTACACCAATGAGAGATCACAAAAACCGTATTTAGTCCTTAAATGGAACTTCTACAGTACATTATACCACAATCAGTACGGGCAAATGTCAGACTTTGGGCGGTCCTTCCAATAATCGTCCACAAGAGACTCTATTTTTGATTTAATAAGCGCCTGAACATTATTTTCTATAGTCCATGTCACATTGAATTTGGACTATATATTTGTTGTTTATTACATTTCTAGTTTATTAGTTGTTAATTCATTTTTTGTTGTTATGTTTGTATACTTTGCTCTTCTGCCCAACAATTTTTAATTTTCATTTAAAATGGAGATACTTTAAAATTCAAACTCCAAAATTATGGTAATATACGTGCAGTAAAATGCTGCCGTAATACATTTTAACGTCTGGTGTTAGCCTGTTTAGGTTTCCAAAAGATAACAACAGGTGAGCTTAACAGTAGTTGAGTGCAATGCAAATATTATTTGTAAGTGTGTACCCTATTTCATTCCTAATACAGTAGTTAATTGTTAAACTAATGAAACTATCAATCACTCTTATTTCTCCAATTTGAATGTTTAGAATAAAACGTCTTGAATTTGTGTATAGTGGTAGTCTTTTCATCAAATAAAAACACCATAAGATGAAATAATTCATACTGGCTTTAATTACAAATAGTTTGCCATTAATTTTGTTTGAACCGAAAATAATGTAATAAAGATGTAGGATCCTTGATTAATTTGGTGTCCGAACACGCTGTATTAGCGAAATTTAGAAAAATTAACATAAAGTGTAGATTTTGCATTTTCATTTGAGAATTTTAGTACACTAGTCTAGTATTAAATTATATTTGAGGTAAATAGATTTAACAAATAAGAAAATCGTATGGTAAAATGAATATACTGCGTTTTTATTTTATAATTATTTGCTACATTTTTCATTGGTACCGTCTATAGGTGTTACGGTGATGGTCCGCTCATATCGTCATTTTGCATACAAATTGCATTAATGACATCAAAGTTCCGAAAGCCCTACTGATTGAGTTATACTGTGTCCAAAGTGTTAGTTTTGTTCCCGGGGAGGGGGGATTTAAACTGGAACTAAATGTTATCTAATAAAATTTAATACCTAGTCAAAATTTGGACATATCGCTACAGCATGAACATTTTATCTGCCACCATATATACCAAAGAGTGTTCCTTAGACCTTAAAATAATTTAATTCGAATTAGATCAATAATTTTTGAGCTTTACTAATTTCACAAATAAAAACAAAATGCCACTTATGGATATTATAAAAAGATTTAAAAAAAACGGTCGTGAGATATCGATGAAAGGTACATTAAATTATTTGGTTTCCCGAAAGTGGTCTGTGCTATCATCACTAAACTATCACATTGATAGCATCGAATTCTACAGAATTAATTACATAAAACCCTCAATTTACTACTTAGTGGTTGTAAAGAGCCAGCATCCTTTACCAAAAATTTTTAAATTAATTATTTACTAATTATCCCGTGTTAATCTAATTTCGCAGGAATAAAAAATAATTCATTTTATAATCCCCTCCGACGTAGATTTCAAAAAACATCGAATGTTTTTACGTCAGAGATCACGCCAGTATATCAACCAATCACCGCATTAGCATCTCTGCACAGAATCCGTCTCTACTGCGGATCCTCTATAAAACCGCGAAACTCGCTACCGTAAAAAAATGCTTGTGTGTCGGCTCTTTGTCGTGACACCTTGCTACGGGTGCGCCGAGCCGGTCCTTAGTCTACCTACTGCTTGTGCGTCGAGCTGTTGCACCGACCGTTTGCTCGTAGATCCGTTCCGCCGACGCTACCGAATAAAGTGAATTCTGGCGAGAAATCTGATCGCTTACCGCGATAAATTCTGAAAAGCCTGGCCAGAATTCTGATCGCTTATTGCGATAACACAGACTTGAAGAAGAAGCCTGACCGCGCGCCAGCCGCTCTTGACCGCGTTACCTAGTTCCACTGATCTGTCGACCGCCGCGTTGGTTTATCTCTGACGTCGTGCATTGCTGGTTGCTATACTCTAAGGTTAACAGCACGTAAGTTTTATTGCACCACATTACATAATACACAAACCAGCCGATGTTACGACGGGCTTAGATACCGAAATCATCACAAAGAAACATTACATAATACATAAATTGGACGGTGTAATGACGGGTTTTGACGCCCAGTAATCTTTCATTTACTACGGTGGGAACAAAGATCATCGCCTTAATTCCACCACCTTCCGGGAGACCCCTTTATACAGCACTAGACGAGTTAGTCACAGATTCTTATAAAGGGTCCTTCACCAAACATATATTACACCTACTAACACCAATACGCCTAACACAAGGCTAAATTAGTAATAAAAACAAGCAACGCCCGCAATCTGGAGATAATAATACCAGACGCCGTTTTTTAGAGATCACCCGATATCCACCTAACGTGAGTCCTTCTAATAATAATTCTTAATAAAGAAATCCGGCAAGATACATGTATCGCGAGTAAGTTTTCACTGGGATGAGGACATTTGACCCCTCACAATTCGGCCCCGGAAATTTCGCCCTGACACAATTCGCCCCCAGACTTTTCGCCCCTTGTGACACTTCGCCCATGTGACATTTCGCCCCTAAATGTTGATTACAGTTTTTGCATATTTGTTTAGGCTTCTTCTAGATTAATTTCGATACCAACATTGACTAAAGTAATTAGAAAATGGACCTATATAGTTGATAATACTTCAATATTATTATCTATGCCATGCCGATTGAAAAGTAATTGCGATGCGTAATGTGCAATTATGATAATAGCATCTTGAATCATAGATTGTGCTTAAGGACCCATTCATTTGCAGTATCAACATCTATTAATGATCTATTAAAGAGTGATTATTTTAATGATTAGCACATGTGTATAAAACACGAGTGAGCTAGACCGAGGCAAATTAAAATAAAAGAATTTAATTATCGTAAGCAAAGTGGCTTACATGGTGACAAAGACGAGGGAAAACATTTGAATTTTAAGAATTGCATGTACCTTCCCATTAAAACACCTAATGTGTATTTAATATTATTCACAGCAATTTGCTTTGGAATTTTCTTCAGAGCACAACTGTACCAAGAATTTAATGTGATACAGTCGAAAGGTTCTGTTATAGAATGTTTTCCTTCTAATTTCAGCTTATTGTGTAGTACAGATCCACATTTATCATAAACTCAATTTAGCGGTTTAATTTTTTCGTAACGGCAACGAAAACAGATCTTGAGGTACGTCTACTTCAGCAGAAAGCAGCTCCCTGAGTTTACAAGAATACCCACTGTTCGTACATTTTTGAATTCTGTAACATAAGACCATATCTTTAAGCACAATTTTTAACATATTTGATATGGTCGATTCGGTATTTGGAATATTTTGATGTGGGTGTGCACCTTTCAGGAAATATGAAACCAAGCATTGAGCCTGTAGTAAACAAATTCTCTTGGTAATAACAGATTTTGAAATTAGATGTGACGTTTTCGTTGACTAAGTTAATATGTCAAGACGGCCATTGCGAAGCAGTGCAATAGGTTTAACTTTCTTCATACTATCATATTTTGCATTTAGCAATTCAGAGTGTGGTTCCAAATACGATGTTCGTAATCTTCCTTTGTTTACATTACTCAATCCGCCGATTTTCAAAGGAAGTACGGCCAGTTTCACGATCAAGTCCAAGTGCATAATTGTGATAACACTGAATACACAAAACCTTTCCATCAACTTCATTTCGTGAACATTTATAGTGTTTATGGACAAGACCTTTATATAAAGGGCACTGACGATCGGTAATCAACCTAAACTGGCAAAAGGTTCATGAAATGATAGCGAAGTTGCAAAATATTAGCATAAATAGTGGATTATTCACTTTCAAATTTGCTTCGGTTGTATTCAGGTGACTATATCGTTCAGAAAATTGAAAACAGTCAAATCTTTTAATATTTTAAACTATGGTAAAGCAAAAACAACTTGAACAAAATTTTTTGTTGAAATAAAGATTCAATTAATAAACCATTTAGACCAGGCGTGTGAAACTCGCAGGACCCAGGCCGCATGCGGCCCGTAATGAACATTTTTCAGACCTGGCCAATACATTGACACACAATAATATATAATAAAATAACAAACCGAGGCAGAATTAAAATAAGATAGGTAGAATTCGCTAATAGTAATTAACGTCATTAGTTCGTGAACTCATATTTAACAGTACGATTGGGTACTGTCAAAAGAGTTCACAGACGAATATCGTTATGTATTTTATTTCATTCTGACAAATTTAAAAACATTAAATTGAAATATTTCAAAATATTGTAACGAACTCTTTAAATCTAGCTGTATTTGCAAAACATGTTCAGAAACGGCGGTTTCTCCATTGTTTAGTTGTTTTGTCGATTTCTCCCGTGCGTACGTCAAAATGAATTTGGATGCAAATGCTTCAGAAATTTTAAGAAAATCTACAGAAGCGTGTGCTAAATTAATACTTAGAAAGAGTGGGAAAGGTATCAAACACAATTCAGTCATTTTTGTGAATGGAAAGTTGAAAGTAATGTTGAGAAAATTACGGAAGAAGTTATATTTGCTTATTTTTTAGATCTGGCAAGAATGCGAATGGTTATATTAGCTCTTTTAATTGTAAATTAATTTTTTTAGTCTAAGAAAATAAGTGCATCCTCTTTGTGGCCGAAATAATGATTAAATTAACATTGATTGAGTAGGAAAATCTGGACATTCTGGGAAAAAACAATCAGTTGGTTATGAACCCAAACAATCTAAAACGTTAACCCGGGAAGAAATCTATCGAATCTATCGAAAGAGGTTTGTAATGACAAATATCTCCTCGCAAAAGTAAGACAAAATTTCAAATGAAACAATAAAGTTAACGAGTTTTTTTTATTTTCAGGTTATAACTATGCTTGGAATAGCGAGCGGTTTAAGAGGAGAAGAATTATATAATATTTGACTAGACGATATTTAAGAAACTAAAACACAGTTAGTTATTTCGCACAGTCAATTCGGCTCGAGGACGTTTCGGAGCGTAGACGATTCGGCGCGAAGACGATTCGCCGCAGGCCCATTCGGCGCAAGGACGTTTGGGCGCCATGCTATTTACACTAAAAGATATATTTGACAGTATTTTTTAGTCCTACATACATAAGTGTAGGCGGTGTAATAGTGCCAGAGGTGGTGCAAAAAATTATTTCCCGCATAGTTATGTTTTCATAGGTAATGTAAAGGCGGTAAAAATATGTCTTCGTTTAAAAATTATTACTATTTTTAACCGCTCCATAACCTTGTATAGTAATTCTACATATTCGCTGTTAATTTTAATGATAACTGAGGTTATGCCAAAAATATTTGAAAAATATGGCAGGTATCTGTTTATTTATTTATTTCTGTGAAACGAACCGGCCTAAGGTCTAATTACAAATTTTATTAAATATTAACAAAAGAAATAAATGACGTGTACATATATATGGGATGTAAACCCAAAAAATAATATACGCCGAAACGTCCTGTGCCGAAACGGCTCGCGTCGAAACTCCTTCGCGTCGAAACTCCTTCGCGTCGAATTATCTCGCGCCGAATAGTCCTCGCGTCCAACCGTCTCTGCACCGAAACGTATTCGCACCGAAACAAGCTCGCGCCCATACGGGCTCGAGTCAAAACGGCTGCGCCGACTCGGTCGCTCGGAATCGGTCGCGCTGAATCGGCCGCGCCGAAAGGTCGTAGACCGTGAAATAAACGTTTTTTTAATGAGCTATTATTACACAAAATGCGTACATTTGTTTTTAATATATCACAATTAGGTAAATACGCTATTTAAGCATAAATTATATCTAAAATATGTCAAATGTTAGGTTACTGACTTTTTGACAAATGAAAAATTTTGAAATAATTTAAAAAAATAGAGACAAACTTATTTAAGAAAAGTTGATTAAATGTTCAACTGTTAAATAATTTACAGTAATTTGTGGTTGAATGGAAAGCTGAAATATAGATTATTAATAAGATGTCCTGTTAAGATGTTAAATAACTAACAGTGTTTAGCTGTAAAAACAACTGAATGCAATAATATGTAGCGATTTGTGATAGTATATTACGTAACGTGTATTGTAAGAAGCATTTTACGCACAAATTGTAACAGTTACGCTCGAAGCCGCGTAGCGGCGAGTCCGTAATTCCGTGAGTGCAACTTACGACTTACTTCTACTTGTATTAATAATGTTATTATTAATAATACTTTAACTATAAAATATTTTTAATAATTTTATTGTATCACATTTAATTACATAATATTAGTTATTATAATAATTGTTTATAGTAACAGTACAGTTGTTAAATACAATTGGTAAATCGGTTTTTTTGCTTGTTGAAGCGTAAAAAAGATTTACATTATTAGCTGTGTTTAGTAAATTTTTATTTTTATTTTCATCACCATTACTTGTACTTGCTATATCAGATGCTATTTTAGATGAATTGTTAGTTTGATTATTTTGGGAATTATTCACATAGCCTTCAACTACGTTCGATGACTGCCATGCGCCGTGTCTTTTTAGATGTAATAGATCACCACCCCCGTGAACAAGAATAGTCTCAGACGAGCGCCGGAAACAGTGTCCTGTATAAGCTGTTGTGTCTGGTAATTCCAGGTATATAGCAATTTGTTTTGGTACGTTCCATATTTTATTAATACCAACACACTGCCTGGTGCATTTTCCGTTCACATAGTTTAGAAAAAAAGGTAATTCTGTAGCCTCATTTACTGCAGATCGAAGGTTAATATATTTTTTCACGTTGGGGCAAAAACATTCTTAAACTACAAAAGAATGTTGTCGTTTAGTTTTTGAATCAGGAATTTTAATAACTACATTTTTTTCCTGTATCGTGAACATGCGACGGTTTTATATTACGTAATTCTTGTTTTCCGCATAAGAACAACCGAAAAGAAAATTAAAATTTACATATCTGTCAGTCCATTGAGCACAATGTATTTTACCTTCAGAAATAAATATTTATATATTTATCATGTGCATTTTCTAGGAAATTGTTAAAATTTTGGATTTTTTGAGTTTAAATCCGTCTGATTTTCTTTTAAGTAGGACTTGTAATTTGAAATAGATTGTAATGTTTATATTATGTGGTCCTCAACATAAAGTAAAAACACCAAAGTGAAGAAGGCTTCATATTATTTAACAAATCTGGAAATATGCTATCACAATATTCTCAGAAAATGAGTTCATGCCGTTTTTTAACCTTCAATCCATGAATTTTTGTACCTACTATCAGATTTCGCAGGAAATAAGTTGCTTTTGGCTATTTCTGCGATTTCAGTAACATTGGGTGGACTTAAATTCATTTCACCGTTACTCGATATTTTTTTAATTGAACAGAACTTTACACACAAAAATCAGTTTTAAGGTTAATAAAATGCGAAGTTTATTGGCAGTTCGCAAATCTCTATCGCGGCCTACTTAATTTTGATGGTTTGACGGCTTATACCATAATTATGTATGTTTACTATTATGATACATCCAGACAGCTAAAAGAAGCGGGTTGAAGGAAACGGAACAAATAATTATATAATACCAAATAATTCTTAATATTAAATGCAATTTTATATCCAATAAATGTTACCTACCATTTATATACACCGTGTCCAAAATAAGGATGCCCATTATGGGGATCTCGGAAACGGTAAGAAATGGAAGGTCGGTTAAATGGAACAAAAGTTCGCATTTGACAGGATGTATTTATGGTCTTTGTAGAACTCGAATATCTCTTTCAGTTTTTGAGATATTTGAAAAAAATTGAATTTTCTGATTTTCGTTTTTATTTTTTCTGACTTGATTCTGAAGAGTTATTCATTGCCACTATTCTAGCTCTACTTAACTGTTATTCAATTTTTGATACAACGTTTCGTTTGTTAGCAACCATTCATCAACTTTATTGTTTTAAATACATCGAAAACTACAGTTATTTTTGCCATACTAGAAATTCTCTCCTTGAAAACTGTAAAATTCAACGATAATAATCACATGTTTATCATTTTCTAATACGTTTCGAGATGAGAATAATTCATATGTCATGTAAAACAGTCGAAAATACTTTATCAGTTAAAACTAATACTAGAAACGTTAGTAAACTGATAAAATTGATTATAAAATAATGTTGTTCTGCATTTTCTAATGTTTAAAATACCTGTCATAAGTATGTATTTAGTGTAAATACGTATTAATTATACAGTGTATACATCTTTGAGTTAATTACATTTTGTCTTTACCTAAAAACAATATGGTAGGAGTACATTTTTCAAATAATGAAAAATTCGATATACTGACGTGTTACATTTTGTGTCAACGTAATTGTTCTGAAGCCGAAATAGTATATTTAAAAAATATCCAGAAAGGCGTCAACCTTACAAAAGAACTTTTCGCACATTCGCAGTTAATCTAAAAGAATATGGCGCGTTCAAAAAACCTGTAAGAAACCTTGCAATGAAGAAAAAGCCAATACTGTTCTATTAGCTGTAAAGGAAAATCCAGAGGTTTCTACTAGGAAAATTGAAGAGGCAACTGGAATAGCCCATTCCACAGCTCATTATGTTCTAAAGAAGGAGAAAGTACATCCACATAAATTTAGAATTTGCCAAGGACTTCGACAAGGTGACCCAGAAAGACGTAGAATATTTTGTGAATGGTATACACGTCAATCTCAAGGCAATAAATATTTTCCGAATAAAATAATATGGTCCGATAAAAGTATGGTTAATAATAATGGAAATATAGGTCCTTTCATTTACCATGAGTCCTTAAATTCTGAACGTTACCAAATTTTACTCCAAAATGAATCAGAGATAGCTTTGAATGATTTGCCTTTCCAAGAAGTTGAAGGTTGTTGGTTTATGCAGGACGGTGCACCAGCACATAATTCCAGAGTTGTCAGAGAATACCTGTCAGTTAGATTTCCAGCAAGATGTATTGGCACTCGTGCAAATGTACTGTGGCCAGCCCGTTCTCCAGATATCACACCTTTGGATTTTTTTCTTTGGGAATACATTAAAAATTACATTTATTTAAACGATATTGAAAACGAAGAAATTTTACAGAGATTACTTCTCGAAGCGTTTGCTAGTATTACTCCTCAAATCCTGAAGAATGTTGTGAGTTTATTAACCTTTAAAATAAATTTGTTTTTTATTTGTCTATCATTCAAAATTACAAAACATAATTTTATAATAATTTTACGGTTTTCTAATGTTTCTAGTATTAGTTTCAACTGTACATTTTCGATGTTTTACATTGAATATAAATTTTCTCATCCGAAACGTATCAAAAATATAAAGTGTGATATATCGTTGAATTCAGAATCAAGGAGAGAATTTAAATATGGCAAAATAATTTTTTCGTGTATTTAAAAAAATAAAGTTGATGATGGTTGCTAACAAACGAAACGTTGTATCAAAAATTGAATAACAGCATTAAGTAGAGCTAGAAAAGTGGCAATGAAAATGTGTTCTTCTTTGCTTGATAGCTCTTCACATAAGGTCAGAAAAAATAAGATCGAACATCAGAAAATTCAATTTTTTTCAAATATCTCAAAAACTAAAAGAGATATTCAAGTTCTACAAAGACCATAAATACATCCTGTCAAATGCGTAACTTTTGTTCCATTGAACCGACCTTCCATCTCTTACCGTTTCCGAGATCCCCATAGTGGGCATCCTTATCTTGGACACGGTGTATAGAATAAAATTCAACGTCTAATATGTAAATAATAAATTTTAAATAAAATGGCAACGTCTATTGACAGTTGCTAAGTGGTTGCTAGGGAAGCTGTGCGATTTATTTTACAGCTGTGCGTTTTCTTTTACCATGCGTTATAGACATCTTACATTGATTGCCGACTGTGTTTTTGACTATTTACAGTAATAGTCGTAGGTAAAGAATTAAATCGCATGTGAATAAACTTTATATAAAATATAAATATAAATATAAATAATAAATAAGATTATACCAGAGATATCCCAAGTTAGTTAGTAAATCTTCCGTACTATGGCTACGTCTTAGTTCTCCAACTAAATAGTCTTGTACGGATTGGTGCACGTAACAGAAAATATTTTGCTTTCGGAAAATAAGACGTATAGGTTATGTAGGATTATTGCTTAATTCATATTACGCTTATTGGTTTGTGCAGTTATTCTCTGTCTGGTAAGTTAATGTTCAAGATTAATTGTTAATGTTTTATTAATATGTTTTATTATTTTCTGTTAACTGTTTATTCATTCCAGCCCTTTGTATTCAGTATGTCTATATCGAAGCCAAGTGGTAGTAAAACTAAACGAAAAATCGCTGACGAACATCGAATATTCCAAGTAAAATGAGAATTAGAAAATTTTTGCTCTGAAGTAAAAGACAAAATAATCTGCTTGATATGTAAAATGCAATTAATGAACCAAAGTTATATAAATTATATTAAACGTCACTACGAACAACATCAATCAAAATATGATTTTTACGAAGGATTAATGAGACAAGAAAAGTTGAACGAGCTCAAGTTAGGTCTGAAAAAACAACAGTTAATGTTTAGTAAAGTATTGCAAGAAAGTGAAGCGGCGGTACATGCAAGCTACGTTTTGTCCGAGTTGATAGCCTTTTACTGAAAGTGATCTCATCAAGAAACGCCTAATTAAAGCTGGCGAAATTGTTTGTTCTGGAAATTTTAAGGATTTTTAAACATATTCTTTGTCTCGAAATACAGTTGCGGAAAGAGTAACTGGCTTGGCCGCTAATTTAAGTGATCAGATCAAAGCAAAATCATCTAGTTTCAAAAGTTTTTCCATTGCCTGTGATGAGAGCACGGACATTACTGGCATAGCTCAATTACCTGTGTTTCTTCGTGCTTGCGACACGGACTTTAATATTTTTGAAGAATTATTGGAACTAATGCCGATGTGTGATACTACTACAGGACAGGATTATTTAATTGTGTTTTTAAACTTCTGCAGAAATACAATGTAGGTCTGTAAAATTAAAATTATTTAGCTACAACGGTTTCGTAGCATTACTACGAAAAAAACTAAGTGAAATTCATGGTTCAAAAATTGATTATACGCATTGTATTATACATCAAGGAGTACTGTGCACGAAGGTAATAAACATGGAGAATGTTTTGTCATATATAAAAAAAAAGTTATAAATTTTATAAGATCTCGAGGCTTAAAACAGCGACAATTCACTGAGTTAGATAGTGCATATTCAGGTTTGTCCCACTATACCGAGGTACGTTGGTTATCTTGCTTCAAGATTCTCAAAAATTCTGGTATTTGAAAGACGAAGTATGCCAGCTACTAAAAACTAAAAATCAAGACAAGCTTGTTTACCGATCCAAAATGGTTACAGATTTATCTTTTATGGTTGATATAATCAAGCACTTCACCGATTTAAACTTATCGATGCAAGGAAAAGATCAGATCATTACGAACATGTTTGACATAATTAAAGCATTCAAATATAAGCTAGTTGTTTGGGAAAAGTAACTGAAGAATGATGATTTAACGCACTTCCAGACGTGCAACATGAACAAATTAAGTTTACGCAGAAAATTTTAGAACTGAATTTGAAACAAGGGTTAAAG
>JARFJB010002013.1:0-45000 GCA_036346205.1 Vesta saturnalis | reverse complement strand
TTCCATTTTGTAGCTTGGAAGGTCGTGTGGTATTCCACGTCAGATTTTGTAGTTCATGTTCAGAGTGATGTGCTATGAAACGGGTGGATCTCTTACAAGTAATGAAATGATAGATAAATGAGCTGTTGAGTAAATTTTTAGGTAAAAAAATGTTTTCTCGAATTTCTGGATCTCTCATATATGACGGGAACAGCTTACATATATATATATATATATATATATATATATATATATATATATATATAGGAACAGTTTATCTAAACTGGTATGAGCGCGCAGAAGTGGTGGTGTCCTAAACTTGGAACTCTGCTTGCGCGTCTTGAGGAAACTTAAACAAAACGTCATAACATATTTAAATAAAGGAAATTACCTTTTTTGTTTACTTTTGGCCCATTATAATACTAATATCTTCCAACCTGCATAAACGTATGCAGGTATAGAAAGTTATGCAATGTGTGGACGTATGCTAGCATCCACGATAAGTCTAGAACAACAATACGTAAGTAGTTAAAATTTCGTATTTGAGCTTGTTTTAATTTCCCTTAGAGCTGATTAGATTTTAGGAGAAAACTAGCGGCAGAGAGGAGGGGGTTTATTAGGCGCAGTTTTTGGTTTTTATCAAATATTTTTGAAATAGCTGTATATTTCAAAGATATAAAAATACCGACATATCGACCTTAAACATATCGATTAATTATGTTCTTTGCAATTTTTTGATACGACGCGTAATTTAACGGCAAAAAAATTAGGTAGTTTGTGTTTGTTCAATTTTTTACAATATCTGAGTCACAATCAACATTATAGAAAATGTCTAAACACATTTTTTAAAGAAACTTTTATTTTACGTAACTTTTCTTAATAGAAAGCCAAATCTATTCAAATCTACATGACATGAAGTCTTAAACGTCCGTCTGGCATAGATTATTGTTTTTGTTTTGTTTTGTTTTGTTGCCTATTTACGTTATGAACGTATTGAAAAAGAGGTTGCATAATTATCGTACAAAATTATTATTAAAATTATTTCATTTCTTTTAATTTCCACTATGTAGGGTGGAAGGTCGTGTGTTGTTTCACACCAGATATGTTTATATAAGCGGGCGGCTATGGAATTTTTTTAATCTATCATCTAGATGTATATTAACCTCTATCTGACATGAAGGTTTAAACATCAATCTGACATAGGTTATTATTGTTGTTTTTATAGTGTTGCCAATTTTCATTATGGACGTCTTACGAAAGCGGTTACATAATGGTATAGTATACTGTGATAATAGCAGGAAGATAAAGAGAAACTATAGAGATATTTCTGTCCTTTTGAAAGCAATATTTTGAATGTGAAATAGGTAAAATAAAATAGTAATAGGACGTTTAAATAATTGACAATTTTTTTGCCAAAGAGAATTTCAATTATTAACTGCAATTAGATTGGTTAAATTATGGGTAAAAATTTTGTTTATATGCGAAAAGCTTTTAAAACTTATTTAAAATGTATTCAAAATGTACTAAACTTGCAAGTTGTAGAGATTTTTCAATTGTTAACTTTTTTGACTACAGCTTAAATAATTATTAAAAACATTAGAGAAGCGGGCGGTTGTTAACCGTCTACCTGACATTGATTATTGTTGTTATCTTTGCAATGTTGCCTATTTGCATTATGAACGTACAAAAAAAAAGGTTTCAAAATTATCCTAAAAAAATTATTATTATTAAAATTATTTCATTTATTTTAATATCCACTTTGTAAGTTGGAAGGTCGTGTGTTCTTCCACACCAGATATTTGAGAATAATAGTTAGTGACTCCGCGTAGATAATAAGGTGCGCTACATCATTTGCTACTTTACGCGTAGATTTTTTCATACTTAATAGGGCACTAATAAATTTTTCATGCTATAATATGATTAACACGACATGAATTAAAAGGTAATGTTTATGATTTAATATTATGCTGTAGTGAATCTTCCACAAATACTGTGTAAAGAAATATTGACGACTAACGTTGATAAAATAGGTACTTACTATCTGTTTAAATACATGTATTTTTATAATTCAACTGTAGTAAAAAAATTCATTAATAAAATCTAATAGGTTTTGAGCATTTTTTCTTATGTTTAAGTGTTTCCAGTATTTATTATTTTGTTACAACAGTTTTAACAATGTCTCATTCGAATGAAAAGTGATCGAAAACGCAATTAAAATATATCAGAAATATTTCCCGTTTAGCTTCTGTAGAAATTAGAATTTTTCTTACTTAAGAGGTTCCTAAGATTTGAGTTTTAATTAAAGCGATTCTTTAAAAGGATTAGTGAACTTTACAAAGGCCAGCTTTGAGAAAAATTAATTTGGTTTTAATTGAAACTTAAAAGCTTGTTAATATAATACAAAAGGTATATATTATTACACGTAAAATTATTTCAAAAAGTGATTTTCCAAACTTAAATTATGGAAAAAGTTGTAAACTGTATTTTAAGTAAACATGGTTGAATAAATACACCATTAATCATTATTATTAACTGTTTTATTCATTTTGAGCCAAAAAATACCGAAAATAATTTTTTTAAAAGAACATAAACTCTTAAAATCATTGGTAAACAAGTTTAGATTAACTATAGTAGTTAAGCAGATAGTTTATATATTTATGTAACACTTTTACACAAACTATAAAAAATGATTACGCTTATTTATGTGAAGACTGGCGTCTGACTGCAAACGATGCATTTGAGATGCACGTTGTTCGGTACTGACGCTTTTATTTCGTAGTTTGACTTTGAATTTCCTTACAATTTGTTGCAGGGCATTGATACAATGTGTGTACTGGATTATGTTATCAATTTATTAAAAGAATGGAATTTCAGTTCCCTGGTCCCCTGGTCCCAGTATTAATTCATGTTTGCAATCACTAAATGTATGTACTAAGCAAATTGTAGCATCCGTTTATCTCATTCATTTTCTACAACACAGTTCTAATTATTGTTTGATTAATTATTTAAAATGTATACTTCTACATCCACATCATCCGTCATAAGTAGAGAAGCAAACTTGGTAGGTATTTATTGTATAATAGCTTTTATTATTCTACTGTTGCATTTATGCGTTTTGTATATAGTTTCAAATTAGCTGTTTTGCCGCCCGTTACATAAACGTGACATGCCCTTATATTTTATGGCCCATCGAAAGGTTGACGAAGCAAAAAACAAGCACATTTTTTGAAGTATATTAACAAAATTTGCGGCTTCTTAGCACGCGTTTGCCATATGGTTGACTAACTTTAATGTGAGGCTACTACATGGCAAGTAAAATGCTCATAGACTCATTGCCCTTATTCTAGATTGTACCCCTGATTTATCACCTCTCATATTGGCCTCGTTGCCTGGCCCCTTGTATGCTGCAAATTTAACCCAAATTTTGCAAGTTTTTCAATTATTACATTTGAAAGTTTTTATCCTGTCGATCTCTCATCTGGAAGAATAAGAAAGCTTTCACTAATTTTAATGATAATATCATTGGAGTTATATTTATCAATAGACACATTTGCTCTATCTTACTGACAACTGGAGTATAATTTAGAATAATGTAATAGTGTTTGGATTGCTTAATTTCGTCAATAATATGTGATTTAATATGTGAACATAAAAGATAAATCAGTTTGTTTTAGACATCGTTTCCAAGATAGTGAACTTTAGCTTCCAGCTTCCTGCAAACGGGCTCTTCCATTATTGGATCAAATTGAGCTAGTAGTGGAATTATTTGCAAACAATTTCCATTATTAAAACCACAAAGTTTGTCACTGGTACCCCTAATGGCCAAACAATTTTGAGCAATCATTTTTATTGTTGACGTAATACGTAGAAGAATCTCATACCAATAATTTGTTTCTGCAGCAATAAGAATTTGTGACACATTGTCAACAGTTGTAGAAGATTGCAATCGTTGACCAAATTAAATCAAAGACATATCGTATTGAATGTGATCTTTTGATAACTGTTACGGTATAAACTGGTAGTAGTAGTGGTTGGGGTGAGTAAGGTGTTACTTAATTTTGCGCACTATAGGATAGTTTGCCATAAATAAGTCACAATAGAAGGGGATTGACATAGAATCGGAAAGAGCGCCAGAGTGTTTGAAACTGCACAATCGGGGTTGAGATGCCTAACTACGAAGGTTCACAGCTCGTTGATATACCGAAATAAATTGCTTACCTTTGGACGTAATCGCAGGCAGTCCTAGGACCTGTAGATCTTCGATACAAAAGTATCACACGTTCATCTTAAATAATTACGTGTCGCAAAGTCAGTCACTAATCTGATTAAAAAAACCAATAATTCTATCGTTACTTTACTTAATAGATCTGACTTTCAATGAACTTATAATTCAAAGAAAAGAAAACACATTAATTCAATTTACAACCACTTGAGATTATACCAATCAATTCGCTGCAAAATATACGCAAATTCATAAAGCAATGCATTAACGCATCTTTCGTTAAATGTTACGTTATAATAATCAACTGTTAATCGTTTGAACGTAATTACTTTACTCAATACAAACAGCAAAAAAAAAATATTGCCGTTAATTCGCTTATCTCAACTAAATAGCAAAACAAACAACTAAAATGCACGTAATTGATGCGCTGTATAAAAACTGGGGTTCACAGCTGGATACACACCGAGCTAGTAGCGTAGTGGTGACCCGATCTGCTTAGCATTCGGGAGGTAATGGGTACGATTCCCGTTACCGTCTATCTTCTATGAGGTTTTTTCAGGAAGCGGAATGGTCACTGCGTGTATACACACCATGTGTGGCTACTTAGACGAATGCTGGGGTAGTATTTTCCCCCTCAGAACCCTAACTCCGTTCCTTCCGATCCTATCCTGACCACACATATCCTTAATCCCACCATGCATGTATACGTAGAGTATGTATGTATGCTGAGAATCCATGATTGTGGCTGAAGGAGCTCGGAAAGCTCGAGCAGCCCGCCCTCCCCCTTGGGGGAGGGAATGAAACACGTGGCCCTTTTCTTTTTTCCCTTTCCGCTAGATTCACATTAAAAGAAAACACAAGTTCATTAACTTAATAGATGTGTATTAAAAATAAACCACCACAGAGTTATCAAAACAATCGTTACATTAATTTTCCTCACAAATTAAAGTACCTCGTTTACTTAAAATGCAGTGATACTAGAGCGTTTCAACGTCTGCCTTTACTAAATTACCGTGAATATTACTCGTATACCAAGATAAAGGAAGTTATAACTAATAATCTGAAATCCCCTTTCAACGCAATCATCACATAAAATTTCGGTACAAGATAGTCAATACAACAAAAAAAAACCCATATACATTTTGATTATAGCACAGATGAATACACTTGCCTTAAACATTAAACGGTAAAATATTAAAAAAATTGATCCTACAGGACAGCGTATCCAATCGTCAGCATATACAAAAAAAAAAACGCATAATACTTTATCCAATGTTGTCTACAACACAGCAACAATATGAACGGAAATGATTACCTTAAATTTGATCAGCCTTTACATCAATTGGTTCCTTTAATTTACCCCCTTTGGTTATACAGCCACCTGGTGGAAACCCAGAGGGTGGACGCTGCAACGTTTTAATGAAAATTGTAGACAATTTTATTCTGAAAAAAGTGGTATAAATAACGACAATAAAAATTAAACTCATTCGAGAAGTTTAACATGAATTACAAAAATAAAGTTACAAACAATTCTTCAAAGCAGTTGTTCAATGTGGCTGCCATTCTGTTCAATGCATATTTCAGCTCGTATGAGTTTAATTTTTTATTGGCGTTATTTATATCATATTTTTCAGAATAAAATTCTTTACAATTTTTATTAAACGTTTTATGTGTTTATTAGCAATTTAACGAAGTTATTTAACGCTAAACTTGAAACAGTGTATTTTCTAACCCTATTTTTTTATGTTTTCACGTAGTTTTATTAAAAACTAAAAGCGATACAGTTTTGGGACCCTTTTTTGAAGTTTCTTAGGTTAAAAACCATGAGAAACCACTAAATTTGCCCTTTAATTTACCTTCCAGGAAATTTAGTATGACCTAGTATACATCTTTACCCAGGAATCATGGCGAAATCTTTCGCCAGCCGTAACTCGCTAACGAAGCAATTCCGTACCTATGTTTATTATGAACTTTTGTCTTATTTTTAGCTATAGAATCAGTTCCTGAGAGATTATCGTGCAATTTAGAATCACCCTGTATACAGGTACACGAATATCTAACAGGCACAATAATAACAACAGGTATAAAACTTTATGATATTTTATTGTAAAATTACTAAATACAATGCTGTACTGTGATGAGAATAAATAGACACGCAAACTTCACAGAAGAGTAAAAAATAGAAACATATTAAAATGTTTTTTTTTTGCGAGCCTTCACTTCTGAAAATTGTTGGATTAAATCATCAAAGATCACATGCTTTGCAATCTCATTTTCAATTGATAATATAGCCAAGCATTGTAGAACGAAGATAGTTTTTGATTAATTTTAGTTTTGAAAAACTCCTCTCGCGAGAAGCCACTGACACACAAATAGTAAGAAACAGTCATGTTTGGTAACGATTCACGAAAGTCCATTTCAAAAATAAACTTAAGCATTTGCAATGCTGTTCATGAGGCTGCATCATGAATTTTTATTCCAGATGCTTTCAGATGTCTTCTTAGCCTCTTCACTTGTGGTAACATATTTTTTTCCTTTAAATCACTGAAAGTATTTGTGAACTGATGTGTATAAGTTAGTATTCTTTCATCACTTGCATTAACTAGATTTTCTGAGTGTACTAGAGCAAATTGTTCATATATATTGTTCATTGATGTTAGTCTCTTTTCTAGTTCTATATGAAAGTTGTCAATGCATTCTAACATAGCACGTTTCATTTCTTGCTGTAGAGTCTGTGCATCTTTAGCTTTTCTCCTGGCATCATCTTTTTAATTCGTGTGCGATTTCTGCTTTCGATATCTATGTCCAATTTAGCACGAGTTCTGATTGCATATTCTAAGACTTTTTGGGCCAGTTCTTCCCAACTCTGTTCTAAAAAGATTTTCAAGCTTCTCAGCTTCAATACACATTTTTCCAAACTAATACCTTCGATTTGGAGATATTTTTTGGCATGGTTCACTTTAGATAAAATGTGGTATTGTAAATACAAGAAACAAAGAAAATTGAAATTTGCAAATGTTTGTCAGCAACACCCCCGTTTCCCCTCTCGTATCTAGATTTTCAGAAGCATCACACAACTTGTCTACTGCATCAACCAATGTTTCGAAATTCTTAAAGATTGGTTTAACTGCATCATGATGAGCACTCCACCTAGTATCACTAAGTCTCTTCACAGTCACCCCTACGATTTCTCTTATAACATCCCATTTATGGGCTGAACACGAAAACAGCTGGTACACACTTTTCCAAAGTTCCACAAAACTTTATACAAACAGAAACACTTCCAAAAGCGTGTACCCCACATAAATAAGAAAAAAAAAATTTAGAGAGTGGTTGGATTTAGTTCTTAGTTCTCTTAGTCCATTAATCCGGTGTGAATGCCTGCCATTATTGTAGTATTGTCATAACCCTGGCTCGACAAAATCTTAAATCCAAATCATCCTTTTTAAAGCGATTGAAGTGTATCTCTTCTGTAATGCCATTTGCCTGTTTCCCACTAAGGAGGATGAAACCCAGAAATGATTCTTTTACCTCTACTTTCATATTGTTAATTTTAACATATCTCACAAAGTCCACGTATTTCATTCCCTCTCCAAGGGGACGGCAGGCTGCTTGAGCTCTTCAGCCACAATCATGGATTCCCAGCATACATACATTACGTATATGTGCATGGTGGGATTAAGGATGGGTGTGGTCAGGATAGAATCGGAAGGAACAGAGGATTCTCAGGGGGAAAATACTACCACAGCATTTGCCTAAGTAGCCGCACATAGTGTGCGTATACGCAGTGACCATGTCGTTACATGTGTATGAACAAAACCCCTGAAAAAACCTCATACAGTGTCGATGGTAATGGCAATCGAACATATTACCTCCCTAATGCTAAGCAGATTGTGATACCACAACTCTACTAGCTCGGTTAAGTACTTGGTGACAGAGATTCACAATCACAAAAACTCATAGCACCATACAATAATATAGGCTGGCTCCACTTCGGCCACGGAAAGGCGAGTTGATTTGTTTCTCGCGGTGAAGGGGTCGTAGCGTGGTTGAGAGCCCCTGAAATAGTTGTTGGTGGTGGCCGTAAATGCTCATTATCATGGCGCGCAGACACTAACATGTTTCACATAACCTAAGTTCAATTCATAAATAATTATACAAATATAAAATATTTTCACGATTAAAGGCATTCTATTATTTAGGACAAATATGGTTGTCAACATTTCGGGGCCTATGGCGAGGTGAGACCTGTGCCGATTTTTTATTATTTAGAAAATCAAATAGTATTTTTTATTTTCATATTTGGGGTCTTATGCCGGCGTGGGACGTTGGGCGGACCACCCTCTGAACGCCACTGATTTGGATCTATAATATAACATTTGCAAATACCTTTTGTTTTATTTTTTCTTATTAGATTGGACCAAAAATGTCCGATGTACTAAGCATTGTATACAAATCAGTTATTTTACAACTGTGATGTATCCAAGGTACACCTATAATTTTTTTTAAGTTTAAAAAAAGTTTGGGAGCAAGCGCTTTTTCTTACACATGTTCCTAAATAAAATGTCTCAAAATATGCATTCTACAGTCAAAGTGTCGTCTCTAAAATTTACGGCCCGGTGCAAGGGCATCGGTTGCATCGGGCTATCGCCGGCCCTGGCTTCCACAGTGAGGGGTTTTAAATATAGATTTCTTTAGAAATACATACCCAATACGCAAGCTTATATAAAGCTTCTTGATTGTAATCAAATATAAAATTCGTACGTTGGATAAAAAAACAGATTTTTATATCTGCAATCTCTATTTTTCAATAATTATCTAAATATCGTTTTTTTTGCGAAATTAGATTATTTGTTTTACAATAATATTATTACTAACATATTTTAACTAACATTTGTTAAAGAAGAATTAAATCATATTGTGCATTTTCTCGCTGTACACTATATACTGTGTCCTATCTATTAGAAAATGGAATTAACGAAGATATATTTTTAAGATTAACAGAAAATGGAATCACAGTTTTAATTCCTGAATTGCGAATTCAAAAAAAAAAATACAATATTTTCATTTTGCAAGTGGTATAATTACGTACTTAAAGGGAAAATATAGAATATTATTTTAAATTTGTGAGTCCTCCACTATAACTTTAGAAGAAAAATCTACACATGATTTAGAACCTTATGATTACATGCTTAAGACTGGTATACTGACTGAAGGGGATTGTCGTGTAACAAAATATCCGGTTAATACCTTATTTTCAACAGGACCAAGAATGGTATCCCACTTATGGTCTTGTGTGGACGTAATTCGTAACTTACTAGACCCCACCAAAGAAAGCAAAATCATAAAGGAAAGTTACGCACTAAATAAAAAGTATATACATAGTCATTCGTGCAACTCAAATGTAAAAAGTGAACTCAGATATTCTCCTGAGAAAAAGGGTAAGATAATCATACGACAGGTTTTTTTACCGAATTTAGAATAAGGACTCAAAGATTTAATCAACTGGCTCTGGAAATAAATGAAGTTTTTACGCATGTACATAGATCCAGAAATCTACTATTTACGTTATACTAAGAAAACGGAAATTTGTGTTGCTTGTGGAAAATTGGGGAGTACTTAAGTACGTCTTATTGTAAATGTTGTGTGTGTATATAAATATCATTAAAGGTCAGTTGTCAGCCTATTGAAGGCAAAGTTAAGCTAGAGAGAAAGAGGGACTAAGCTAACATCTTCAGTACTTTCTGACTCAAGTGTACGCGAATTTAGGTGTGAGTCACTGGCGGTCGATTTTAAATTAACCCCTTATGAGTTTTAAGAAATGAACCGCACGGCCTCACCGGCTTAAAAATAATAGAGTATAGCGGCAATCATATTTATCGCACCTCTCGTAGGCCTGACTGGACATTGAATTCTTGGGTATCGAATCAGGCATCCTCATAAACAAATCCATAGGGGCGAAGTTAGGAGATCTTGCTGTCCAACTACTTCTTGCACCATGTCCTATCCATTTTAAGGAAAACATTCTTCAGGGTGTTGTATAACCTGAAGGCTAAAAGGAGCTGGAGCTCCATCGAGTTGTGGTCACATAGCTCTTTTCATATGTTCCGAAAGGTGTCGAATTAAATGTGATAGATTTTGGTGAAGAAATTGCAAAAATATAGACCCTGGTAAACTGCCTTCAAAAAAATATGGGCTAATAGCGTAATCATCTATTATTACACCCAACACATCCAAGGTCCATTTATGTTGATAGTTTGCAACATAAACAATTATCAGATCTTGGTGTCGCAATAATGAAAATTATGACGATTCACAAAGTCACTTCTGTACAATGTAGATCCATTAGTAAAGAATACGTATTTAAAAAAATCACCATTTTGTCTAATTTTATTTTCAGACCATTCGCAGAAAATCATTCTCTTAAACACAATCATGTTCAGACAATTTTTGATGTAGTTGGACGTGGTGCGGGTGGAACTTATTAGTATTTAACCACTTATTAACGCAATGTTTTTTACTATTTAAACTTTTACTAATTTTTCTAACACTAACGTTTGGATTTTCTACTACCGATAAGGTAACCACAAGCTGATTTTCTTCGTTTAGAACTCTCCGGTATTTTTTTCGTACAGTGCACTTCCTGTTCGTTCAAACCTTTCTTTCTGACTTTTAAGAGAACTTTTATCGGGTTGTTTTGTATTTGGAAACTTTTAAGGGCAGGAATAATGCAATTTCTATAACTCTCACCAATACAATACACCATAGAGATTAATTCTTGTAAAGAATAATTCATGATTGAAGCAAAAAATTGAAAATATGGCAATTACAAAATACTAATTAAGTACAAGACAATATTACAAATGTAGTATAACAAATTCAACAAACGTCAACAATGTTCACAGCCATTACATAAATTTTTAATTTATCATACAATAAAAGGAATTTGTGTTAAAATTACAATAGGACAATATTCACGATTTTCTGAAACGCCTAATAAAAAACGTTTTAAGTTTTCATATTAAAACCTACTCAAAATTGGGTACTAAATAAAAATATGCATTGGTTTAAGACGAATTCGTAGACAATTTTCAAAACAACTCACATGCATTTAATTTTATCATATATAAACACATTATTTTGATAGAAATCTTAAATTTAAATACGTTATTCTTTACTAAAGGCTGTTATAAAAGAGCACACTCCAAATAATTTTCATTTTGTGAAAACTCTACTACTCAGGTGAGTGTTAGTGTCTGTGTCTGTGTCTGTGTCTGTCTGCGTCTGCGTCTGCGTCTGCGTCTGCGTCTGCGTCTGCGTCTGCGTCTGCGTCTGCGTCTGCGTCTGCGTCTGCGTCTGCGTCTGCGTCTGCGTCTGCGTCTGCGTGTCTGCGTGTCTGCGTGTCTGCGTGTCTGCGTGTCTGCGTGTCTGCGTGTCTGCGTGTCTGCGTGTCTGCGTGTCTGCGTGTCTGCGTGTCTGCGTGTCTGCGTGTCTGCGTGTCTGCGTGTCTGCGTGTCTGCGTGTCTGCGTGTCTGCGTGTGCTGCGTGTTGCGTGTGTGCGTGTGTGCGTGTGTGCGTGTGTGCGTGTGCGTGTGTGCGTGTTGCGTGTGTGCGTGTGTCGTGTGTGCGTGTGTGCGTGTGCGTGTGTGCGTGTGTGCGTGTGTGCGTGTGTGCGTGTGTGCGTGTGTGCTGTGTGTGGTGTGTGCGTGTGTGCGTGTGTGTGTGTGCGTGTGTGTGTGTGTGCGTGTGTGCGTGTGTGCTGTGTGCGTGTGTGCGTGTGTGCGTGTGTGCTGTGTGCTGTGTGCGTGTGTGCGTGTGTGCTGTGCGCGTGTGTGCGTGTGTGCGTGTGTGCGTGTGTGCGTGTGTGCGTGTGTGCGTGTGTGCGTGTGCGTGTGTGCGTGTGTGCGTGTGTGCGTGTGTGCGTGTGTGCGTGTGTGCGTGTGTGCGTGTGTGCGTGGTGCGTGTGTGCGTGTGTGCGTGTGCGTGGTGCGTGTGCGTGTGCGTGCGTGTGCGTGTGTGCGTGTGTGCGTGTGCGTGGTGCGTGTGTGCTGTGTGCGTGTGTGTGCTGTGCGTGTGTGCGTGTGTGCGTGTGTGCGTCGTGCGTGCTGTGCGTGCGTGTGCGTGGTGTGTGCGTGCGTGCTGTGTGTGCTGTGCGTGCGTGCGTGGTGTGTGCGTGCGTGCGTGCGTGCGTGCGTGCGTGGTGCGTGCGTCGTGCGTGCGTGCGTGCGTGGTGTGTGCTGCGTGGTGTGTGCGTGCGTGCGTGCTGTGTGTGGTGCGTGCGTGCGTGTGTGCGTGCGTGCGTGCTGTGGTGCGTGCGTGCGTGCGTGTGGTGCGTGCGTGCGTGTGTGCGTGCGTGCGTGCGTGTCGTGCGTGCGTGCGTGCGTGTCGTGCGTGCGTGCGTGGTGTCGTGCGTGCGTGTGTGTGTGCGTGTGTGTGTGCGTGGTGCGTGTGCGTGTGTGTGTGTGTGGTGGTGGTGCTGTGTGTGTGTGTGTGTGTGTGTGTGTGTGTGTGTGTGTGTGTGTGTGTGTGTGTGTGTGCGTGTGTGCGTGTGTGCGTGTGTGCGTGTGTGCGTGTGTGCGTGTGTGCGTGTGTGCGTGTGTGCGTGTGTGTGTGTGTGTGTGTGTTTTAGATGTGTTAGATTTTGTATGGCTGAACAGTCACTAATTCCTTGAGGGATTGTACTGCATATATCTTAATTTACAGACCTAAAATATTAGAATATTTATATTAGAAGTATATACATTTCGGACATATCTTGTGTTCCTATGATGCGCAGTTATGCCACAATCATGAAGATAATTACTATAATTGGCACGTACAAGTTGTACAAATTTATGTATGACATTTAAACAAATTGTCCCTGCCTGTGTAGACAGGATTTCAACTGGACTCGATGGGTTTACAATGTTCGTAATTTCGAACTATTTTTATACTATCGTTTTTATGTATTGATTTTCAACTTTCTGAATGGACGTAAATACATGATCATTGGTCATTAAGCCGCGTCAGTTATATATATATATATATATATATATATATATATATATATATATATATAGTGTAATACTAATATTTTGAGTATGGAAGCGTTACATTCTCTTTTCCTATGTTCAAGTGTTTATTTCAAGGTATAGATATATTAATGCCTTATTTTGGTATTAAGGTAATGTAAAACAATTAATTGCGTTTAGTGTACAATTTTTGTATAAAATGTATAAGGCAATCAATCACTTGTTTTTAGTTTCCGAATCAAACATATAATCTATCAGTTTGACTGATAAATTTAAATGCATGTAAACTCGAATAATTTTAGTTTCATAAGATGAACACTGACAGCTAATCTAAATTTTACTGCAGTTACCCAACCGCACAATGTAATTATAGTGCAGTACACTATATAATTAATGATTAAATTTTAAATGGGTTTTGCTACTAAGAAGTACCTATAGAATTTTAAGGATACTTGCCCCACAACATTCGATTAACTCTAAGAAGAACTTTAATTAATCAACTTCCAAATAATTATGAAAAACTTCATTGAAAGTGAAACTCCTTTACCAACTTGAAAAAAGTTTTACTGGAAAAGTCACTTAAAGTAGGAAACTGATAAGGTTTAATGTACTTTGAACTAATTATCCTTTCTTAACGCGTACAGAAATAATTTTATCACCTTTTTTTTAGTAAAGAAATTTGTTATTTTATTAACAAATGATAACAATAAAAAAAACACATAAGGCTAAAGCATGAAAATTAATTTAAAAATACGTGTAAATATCATAGTCTTTGGTTACTCTGTGATTTAAAAATGTAATATTAAATATCAGCAATATAGTTACTGAGATGAAACTTTGAGCAATAGGATGTCCCTATGAAATAAATATTTGAATGAGAGTAAAGTTACAAACCAACCTACGTTGTTTAGATATCACCAACACTAAAATTAATTATGTTTCTAAAGTAACTTAAAAAAGTTACAGGAAAGAATAATTCTTTATCCGTTATAACCTAACTTTTCCTTTGCCTGTTTCGTTACTTCTATTTATTGATTTCCATATTAATTCCATTTTCATTCTATTACACTATTTATTCCTATTAATGCCAATTTGGCCATTTATAGAAAAAAAAACGATCGTTTTGAAAACTACAATAATTTACCTTCGATAATACGTAACGTAAGAAACTAAGCCGCTTTCCTAAATTGTGTTATTAATAGTTTTTTAGATCAGTCGTGGCCAGGGGTTTTCACAGAAATTATAAGAATACTAAACGTTCGAAGGTAGGAAAAGAACTTCGTTATTTACCTTTTCCAAAACCATTAAGTAACATGCGCAATGTTCAAAATAGCTTAATTATTTTGTTTGTAGTGAAATGTTGAATATTATTTAACAATGCCGCAAGAACAGGCAAAATAATCCGGATCACACTCGCTCCCGGAATCATCCAATACCTCACACTCAACCATTGTGCAGACAGTTATTCGCTACTTCCACATCAAAACGTAAAAAAGACTTTTGTTTCTGTTTTCTAACCTTTCCAAGAGTAAATATTTCGTCTTCTTTACTGGATTAAGTGTGGAACCATTTGACGTACTGTACAACCTACTGCAGGAAAGCGCAATGTGAGCTTAATAGCTGTTACAGTCATTTAACGTTTATTGCTGTTGCTGTAATACCGTCATTAAGTATTTGCTTAAATATATTACTTTTCTGAATTAAATTACAGAGGTAGTTATCGTTGGGCCGATAATTATAAATATAATTCTACAAGCTACAGTTGTCGACTACTTATTCGCCAATACAACTGGTACGATATCATTTTGCATACCCTTTCAGATTTATAATCCAGATCAGAACGTCCGAAGACCCAAAGCTAAGTGGACTGTTATTTCTGTTTTTACCTTTAATGCGTAACTAACTCAAATGTAATAAAGCTAAATCTCTATATTAATGTACAAATAAATCTGTTTTAGCGGTGCTAAAATTTAAGCTGTTGGTTAATTCATAACTCTATAACTATTCACTTGCACAAATAATTATTTTCAATACCAATTCTGCATGCATTCAACCTTGCTACATTAAAATTGTTTTACTGTTATTCCATATTAATGAAATTGATTATTAGAAGCGTTTATCTAGCTATGCTACGAATGGGTACAATTTAATGCTTAAAGGTTACTCTTGAAAACAGTGTTACTTGCACATATGCTCTGTGTATGGCCTACGCAATTCTCCGTGTAACTTATTCACTTATTATAAATCGAATTAATGCTTCTGACATTTCTCATATAAAATGAATAATTAACTTTGAGTTATCCACATTCAACCATTGATACTTTTTTAGTTATTATAATATTATACTGGGCATATTAAGTAAATATTTTTCTCTAAAGTCCACATTTCTATAAATCAACTTAAAGGACACTAATGTTAAGTTATAAATTTTGGGCTTACTTCTACTCATAATTAATTATATTTTAGTTTTAAGGGGAAGAATATATTAAACTTTTCAGTTTACCCGTAGTGTTTCTTTTAGATAGTGTCTGATCTTACTAATTACACTTGTTGCTCAGCTAGGAAAGTGATTAATGCCACTGTATATATATATATATATATATATATATATATATATATATATATATATATATATATATATATATATATATATATATATATATATATATATATATATATATATATATATATAATATACAGGGTGTTTCATTAAGGCTGGCCACCGGCCATATTTCAGAAACTAGTGGACATAAAAGTGGAGAAAAAAATTCATTATAAAAGTCGTCACGAGAAAATCCTGGAAATTATTTTTAAGTTCCGTAATTCATCGCAAGGGGCGCAATTGAAAATTAAAAATAAAATTATAAATTTCTCCGAAAATTCCCACATTAAGGCATACCTTTGGTAACATCGTTAGAAAGCTTAGACAATTCTGCATCATTTTGGTCTAAGGCTCATTGGCGTACCGACCTTAATAAGAGTGGGGGAAGCTATTGAATGTGTAATCATTTAAATCGCTGTTATTTTTAAACGACTTATCCGATTGTAGTAAACCTAGGCTTGTTTAGAAGAAAAAGGTAAGTACTTTTAACTGTCGCATCCATTGGTACGCGATAGCTCATAATAAAATTGTTAGAGGGCGCAATTTGTAATAATACCAGTATTTTTGATTTTATTCAGAAAAATTAAATCATACGGTATAATTATGACATCATAAGCGGAAAGTAGCTTAAATTTGTAACAAAAACGTAAATAACGCAATTTGATATCTTTATTTGTTCCAGAGTTATGGCGAAAAGAAGACTTTTAACCGTTTAATTTAATAATTGATTGTTGCTATGGTTTCTTAAGGTGTATAGGTTGGATTAGTAATGAGGAATCTGAATTTATCATAGTCTGTGCCTCCCTTCACACTCTATCTAGGCTTAGGACTAGCCCAAACTAAGCAAATTGCAAAATTTGGAGCGTGTTTAGAGGTCAACGGGCCATATAACAACGATATCAAAGTAATGATTGATTTTTGTTTAAGAAACTTTTTAATAGAATGGTAAAAAATCATGAACAACTGTTAAAAAACAAGTGAAAAGCTATAAATGTTCAAATTGACGGCCGTTTTGTAAAATACAACTATTAATTCTTCTTCTTGTACTGGAAACAGCCGTTTCGATTTCGTCTGGTGGAATCGAATTTATTGCAATTTCAATTCGGTGAATCATGTCCTCTCGGGTGGTTGTTCTCATTTCGTAAACAATATCTTTTATTCTTCCCCGCAAGTAGAAATCTAATACAGTTAAATCCGGGGATCTAGGTGGCCACGGAAACAAACTACCCCTTCCCATCCAGCGATTTGGGTATCTAACGTTTAAGAAATCACGGACTCTTCGGGAATAGTGTGAAGGACATCCATCGTGTTGATACCACAGGGATGCTCTCACGTCAAGGGGAATGTCTTCTAAAAGATTGGGCAAGTCATTTTGTAAAAAGTTTAAATAAGATTCACCATTTAGGTGTCCATGAAAAACAAATGGTCCGGTAATTCTGTCACCTAAAACACCACACCACAAATTTACACTCCATCTGTTTTGGTGATCCACTTCGCGCATCCAGTGAGGATTTGTTTGCGACCAATAATGCATATTGTGCAAATTAACTCTGCCGCAGCTAGTAAAAGTAGCCTCATCGGTCCATAAAACATAACATAAAAGGAATCGAAGATTTTCACTACACATGTCTCTCAGCCAATAGCAATAGTCGAGCCGCCTGTCAAAATCAGTGTCTGATAAAGCCTGGTGTAAAACTAGATGATAAGGATGCAGCTTAAAATCCCTTAAAATTCTGAACACAGAAGCAACACTTACACCTAGTTCTGTGGAAATCTCCCTGATGTTTACGTGAGGCTCCGATTCTACGTACGCAAGAACATTAATACTATTGTCTTCATTTCTTATGCGACGTCTTCTGACAGGAAGTGGAATACGTCGTACATTTCCTGTTTGTCTTAAACGTGTTGCCATTCGCCGAAACACTTTTCTAGTGTAGTGCCTTCGATCAGGATATCTGATAGCGTATTGTCGTTCCGCAATAGCTGCATTTTGAAAACATTCATAATACACGGCAAGCATGTCGTAAGCCTCTGCATTGGTATACGAAATTTTTGAAGGATAGCACTAATTTCTGATAAGGTACAATGAAACCCAAAACTAATGAAGGCAAAAATTTTTACAACACAACATCAATCAAAATTAAGTAAGTTGACAACTTTTTCAATTTATTTACCTCCATGGAAACGAGCCGACTTTATTCCGCAGCAAATTAGATTATTATTTTAAAACACACCACATTAGAATTATGCCTTAGAAGTTTTGTTATAAACGTACAGAAGAAGAATTAATAGTTGTTTTTTACAAAACGGCCGTCAATTTGAACATTTATAGATTTTCACTAAGCTACTTTCCGCTTATGATGTCATAATTATACCGCATGATTTAATTTTTCTGAATAAAATCAAAAATAGTGGTATTATTACAAATTGCGCCCTCTAACAATTTTATTATGAGCTATCGCGTACCAGTGGATGCGACAGTTAAAAGTACTTACCTTTTTCTTCTAAACAAGCCTAGGTTTACTACAATCGGATAAGTCGTTTAAAAATAACAGCGATTTAAATGATTACATTCAATAGCTTCCCCCACTCTTATTAAGGTCGGTACGCCAATGAGCCTTAGACCAAAATGATGCAGAATTGTCTAAGCTTTCTAACGATGTTACCAAAGGTATGCCTTAATGTGGGAATTTTCGGAGAAATTTATAATTTTATTTTTTAATTTTCAATTGCGCCCCCTTGCGATGAATTACGGAACTTAAAAATAATTTCCAGGATTTTCTCGTGGCGACTTTTATAATGAATTTTTTTCTCCACTTTTTATGTCCACTAGTTTCTGAAATATGGCCGGTGGCCAGCCTTAATGAAGCACCCTGTATATATATATATATATATATATATATATATATATATATATATATATATATATATATATATATATATATATCATATTGATTTTGATTACTTCCAGCTGGCTCCCTCTTTGCTCTCAACGTTTTGCTTCGTCAGTGTTAAGGACCTGCGGGTCTCTATTATGATTGACCTACCGGAAAGACCCTGGACTATCTTGGATACTGTTAGTTAATTCTCTGGTACGGTATGTTTTCTAGTCTCTACTTATATCGTTAAGTGGTATTGATCCAGAAAATATTTAAAATCCCCCAGGAATTAAAAAGTCACCATATTAAACCAAATTCAAACAGACCAGAACTTTGTATTGGGTTTTTCCAACTGCACAACCCGTGACCCCAAATCACAAAAACAAGTACGAATAACCATCAAACATCTCAGTGAAAGGAATTTATTTAATTCAGATAAATTTATTCTGGACCATAATTCTTAAAAAGCACAATTATCATGTGCATGTGGGCGTTAGACCGAGTGGCCGAAAATGAAACCTTTTTCAATTTTGTACTGTTTAGCGACGAATGCACATTTCATAACAATGGATTTGTTAAAAGACGTAATTCTCATTATTGCGCTGATTCCAATCCGCATCAACTTAGAATGATTTATAATCAACACAGGTGGTCAATAAATGTGTGGGGGGAATAATGGGTCAATATTTACTTGGGCCTTATTTTTTGAAGAACATTTAAATGGTACATTTTCTTAAATTATTTAGTAAAAGAATTCCCAGTCCTGTTACAAGACATACCCTTGAACATACGGACAACAATGTGGCTTCAACTGGGTTGTGTTCCCGCACACTTCCATCATGAGGTTCGAGATTTTTTAAATACAAATTAGCAAAATCGTTGGGCTGGGAGAAATGGTTACCAGAATTGGCCTCCACGGTCCTCTGACTTGACTTCATTTGATTTCTTCTTATGGGGATACGTAAAAACAACCGTTTATAAGTTACCTCCAACCACACCAGAGAGTATGAAGAAACATATTAGGGAAGCATTTCAAAGCATAAGCCCGGAAATGTTAGCAAATGTTGGTAGAGATTTCGAAAAGATGATATGCATGTGTTTAGAGACACACGGTCGTCATTTTGAACACTTGCTGTAAGAAATGTTTTTACAGTTTTTCCACCATTGTATTACTTTCATCAGTATTTTTAATACTTTTGTAATTATTTTAATTAGTAAATTGTAACATATCATTATTCAAATTTGTTTGCCTAAACCTGCTCTTTAATGCCAGCAATTCTGAGTTGTCAACTTTTCATAGGCGACTTGTTCAGTGTTAAATTTGTTTAGACAAACTTGCTTTCTGAAAATGTGCATTTTCCATGAAAACAAGAAGAGTTAGACATATGACTGTGTTATTGTATTCGATAGGGAATTAAATTCTACATCTGCTGTTGACATAAAATACAGGGTGTTCTATTTAAACTAATCAGGTTATTACTATTTAAAACTTTTTTTGAGTCATGATTTATAAACACTTTCTATATGTTAGTGTTTTATTCAGTGTGTCATGATACACAATCAAATAGTAAGCTAAGTGTAAAGTTTAATTGACGAAAAAGTGAAACTTAAAAGTTTAAAATTAGTACCACATTTTCAGAAAATCCTATATATTTCAAAACTGTAAGGTTTAAGTCGGGTAAACCTTAGTAAAACTCATTCTTATTTTCATCGCGGAAACTAAAAATGCAGTAATATATAGGGCGTTTCGTTAAAAAAATTTCAACTTTGATATGTCACATACATACAACAGCCTGTAACAGGTCGGCTGAACATTTCGTGGGCTAACACAGTAAAACAATTTTTTTTTTGGTAAAATTCGATTTTATTATTCAATATGGTTGCCTTCGAGGGCGATACAAAGATTATAGTGGTTATGCAATTTTTCGATTATATTTATAGTACGATTTCTCTTTAGCCTCAAAATTAACGAAAGTTGCTTAACTCACAATGCTATATCTCATTAACCAATTATACGATAGCTGTCAAATTTACACGTATCTTTTAAAGGTTGATACTGCTACCAATCATATGGATTTAATTCTAGTAACGCCATATATGTGTCAGCCTACAAACTTTTCAGCCGACCTGTTGTATATGTAAAACTGTTAAATGTTATAATGTCTAACTGTAAAAATAATGATCGATATGAGTATCTATATTTTAGATTATTTAATATTCGTATAGCTCTTTCTGAGTTTTAAACAAGATATGCCAGAGTGTAGAAATTCCGTAAAACTGGATAGCGTATCTTAAGAGAGATTCAAAGGATGCGTAATAAAAAGGAAGTGATGTTGACTGTTCCTAACGCACCACAGTTAAAAACTAAACCACTCGCAAAGGAAGTTAACGAATGGTTAAAAATAGAAGGATTTGTTTTGCTAACATTAACTTATGGTTCCAATTCCTAACTTTTGCAATAAGTTGCGTTAATACTTAATGACAATGTCACAGGAACAGCAACAAACGTTAAATGATTTTAACAGCTATTAGACTCAACTAATGTTACAGTATGAGTAACACCGACAGTCAGAGGAAAAAAATACTCACTACCGCGTTGAAGTACACTTACTAGTCCAGTTTCTAAAAAATGTCTTGGGTCTCTAATGGTTTTGAGAAGAGGATACAATCGTAAAGAATTATGTATATTTTACAAAATAAGTGTGTCTTGTGTTGGAGCTACACATAGGTGCAATTTATTTATTTTCAACTTTGTGACTTTTGTGCTGCTTTATTAAAAGGACCTTGAAGAGTTGAAATGAACCAAATATTTTCCGTATTTCGAGTGCCGCTTGATGAAGGAATAGTTACATTAGAAAGAACTGAAATTAAAATATTATCAACCAATTTTCAGAGGCAACGGAACACCCACTCTGCATATAATTTTGTCAAGTTTCTGGTGGAAATTTTTTATACAGGTGCTACTGTGCGCAATAGTGAGAGATATGAGGGTTCTATCCCGGATTATGAACCATTTAGTCCTGCGACATAGATAATTTTCTAGAATTATTTATTATTCCCATTATAAATAAGCTAAACAATAGTGTCAAAAGATTATTTTCTAAAATTTTAATACAAGGCATTAATTTGTCATTGTTACTGTAGATACTTCCAAAATTAAAATTTTGATGTAGACACATCTCACGAGTTTGAATAGGAATTAAGGCATTTTTAAACTGGAAAATTTGATAGATTACTATCACTTTGATAATGATTATGTGCCGTCAAACCCAAAGCACACAGTGAAAATACTGCTGTACCAGTTTTTTTTGAGCACGATAGTACCCAAGTTGTTCAATAATTTTTTTAAATTTTAATTTGCTTTGGGATAGTGCACTTCAAATGAGTGCACCACGACATTCTTCTGGATTCAATGCAGTAATGCTGTTTGGATTCTTGTTTACGAATTAGTAAGTGCTCATTGAAATAGTATTTGTTTCATTATACAAATGTAATTTTCGGTGCAGAGAAAGTTGTTGACGACGTAAAATTTCTAAATAGTATTATTATTTTAGTGAAATAAAAAAATACGTAGTTTTATAATCATTGAATTATTTTCTATAAATTTAATTCAAATGTGACATACGTTAGTGAAATATGTGAAGTAGATGGTGAACTGACAGAAATGTCGATATCTGTTCATAGAAGGTATTCCTCAAAACATGAAATAAATTAACTTTTTAAAACGAAATGTAAAAGCAAAATTATATTAAATATCAATTAACCATATTTATGACTGACAAGACTTTTAGATATGAACATCAAAATGTTATAATTGTATTTATTGAATGTAATGGATGTGAACGTCATTCACGCAATTGATATGTTAGTGAAGGTCAAATTACTTTTTACGTTGCCAGAGGACAAAATTCACAACTAGCTCACTAGCGTTAAACGAAAAGTACAATGGCACAATTATAGCGTTTATACCTATGGTTGAAAATATCTTTTAGTATTGCATAATTGACAGAAAAGGTGTTAAAAAGATTATGAAAAATGGAAGTTACTAACAATACTCTAACATAACCTCATTTAATGTATTATTCACTTTAATTACTTTGTTGTGTATTCTACTAGTCCTTTTTATCCTTGCTTTTCTAATAACCATTTTTCTTCTTTTAACACACTATATTCTAGTCATTTATAGATTCAACTATCATCTATTCTAGTGAAGTTTATGTATGCAAGTAATTGACTTCATATAATATGAATATTGCATGATTTACAATAATATTATTTTGATGCTATGACACAAGGTTTTATAGATTCGATAATATGATATGTGTTACATTTATTTAAATGTAGTTTTATTTAATAAATGTTAAAATATCATTTTGTTTGATATCTCAATTTTAAAATAGTCATCATTTAGATAATATAATGAAATTAATAAATAGTATTAATAATATATTAGTGTAATATTCAACTTCTAATTACTTTGTACTATAAAAATCTATTTTTTATAGTGTTTTTTACTGAATTCAAAGCATTTACTTGAATCAGAAGATTTGTGTGACTTTGAAGTGTTATATTTCAGATTAAACATTATATTTGATAATGAGCTTTCTGTTGTAGTTGAAGGCATGTTTATTGAGTACATAAATAAAGTTACTAAATAATAACTTTGGATATGATTTAATCTGCAATATATTACATCAAACTTTATGCTATACACATATATATATATATATATATATATATATATATATATATATATATATATATATATATATATACATATATATATATATATATATATATATATATATATATATATAATGATCTTTAAAGGCAATTTCATCTTCTACAAATTTCTCTAATGTGTTTTCTTGTAACTTTTCTAGTTTGGAATATACAGCGTGATTTAAAAATAAGTCCACGAAATAGAAAAATTTAAAAAAGTTAACATCTTGGAAACCATCAACAATAGACACACTGTATTAACAATTTTTGTTCCTTTTGGCCAGAGAATCAGCTGTTTTCGTTTTGGCATCGATTTTGTCACTATATATATATATATATATATATATATATATATATATATATATATATATATATATATATATATAACAGTGTTCAGCGATGAATGGGTCAGTGCAATATCTCGAGAGCGGATGAAGATTTTTAAATTATGAATATATTTTTGTAAATATCGTCCAAGGGCGCACATTTGTTGGCACAAAGATTTGAATCAACGCCCATCACCGCCAGGTGGCGCTATCTCACTTCAATTTTTTAAATGCAATGCCCTATTTTTTATTTCATTTTTGGATTATATGGCATATTTGTGATTACTTTTATTAAGACTCCTACCAACCTATCTTTTGTAGTTTCTGAGAAAAAAATAATCCTTGGAATTTTAGCACAAAAACGTAATTTCAGGAAGTGCTCATAACATTTGAGTGATACAGACAAAATAGCAAATTTTATACCAAATGAAAGATAAAAGATTGTTCTTCCACAAAAATAATGCAGATAACGCCGAAATAATGCGATACGCTGTACACTAAATTGTAAGGGGGACCAACTTATCACAGTCGTTGATTGAGAATCATGTGAAACATTTATCATGCCATGAAAACAAACGCGTAATGAAGTGTCTGTCAAGTTTCTGTCAGTTTACAGTTTCAGTTTTGAAAATCGTCTGTGCATCTTCAAATTTCATAATTATGTTTACGTTTTCTAACGAAGAATGTTTTGATATGGTAATAATTTATGGTGAATGTAGAAAAAATGCAAGGGCTGCACAAGTATTGCATGCTGCCAGGTTTCCCGATCGACGCCATCCTGGAAAAAATACATTTGTTCGTGTAGCAAATATTTTGAGGGGAACCGGTCTTTTACTCACCGTAAGTGCGAGAATCGCACAACGACAGCAACAGATGAAGCACACACCGTCGGTGTATTAGCATGTGTAGCTTATAATCCTCACGTGTCTGTGAGATCTATTTCTGAAGAGTGTGCCGTATCAGTTGGTTCTGTCCATAAAATATTAAAATCTAATAAATACAAACCATTTAAAATTCATTTGGTACATGGACTGCATGCAGGAGATCAAGATCGCAGACTTAATTTTATCACCGGAGTTTTTATGGAACATTATGTGCAAGACCCTAATTTTCTAGGTCGTATCGTGTGGTCTGATGAAAGTAATTTTTCAAACAATGGAATCGTTAATCGCCACAATTCCCATTACTGGTCGTCAGAAAATCCGCATTTGGTAAGAGCAACCAATTTCCAAGTGAGATGGAACATAAATGTATGGTGCGGAATGATAGATGACAAATTGATTGGCCCATATTTTTTTAATGGTACCTTAACAGGCCAACGCTATTTGGATTTTCTTGAAAATCAACTGCCTCCTTTGCTTGAAGATGTAAATGTAAATCTGCGGCAAGTGATGTACTTTCAACAGGATGGCGCACCGGCGCACAATAGCGCAATAGTGAGAAATTATCTAAGTAGAGTGTTTCCGCAACGATGGATAGGTACAAATGGTCCCATTATGTGGCCAGCTCGTTCTCTTGACCTTAGTCCCTTAGACTACTTTCTTTGGGAACATTTAAAGAGTGTAGTGTATGAAACACCTTCTAGAGATGTAGAGGAGTTACAAAACAAAATTAGAATTGCTTGTGCAAACATACCACGAGAAACTTTAAGAGCGGCAACTAGTGTTACATTAATTAGGCGGTATCAAACGTGTATAGAAAATGATGGAGAAACATTTGAACATTTAATTTAATTTGTATGCTTTCAATTAATAAAATTCCAAAACTTATTTTTTGTCTCAGAAACTACAAAAGATAGGTTGGTAGGAGTCTTAATAAAAGTAATCACAAATATGCCATAGAATCCAAAAATGGAAATTAAAAAATAGGGCACACTGCGATGGTTAAAAAATTGAAGTGCAGATAGCGCCACCTTGGCGGTGATGGGCGAATTGTTATATCAAATCTTTGTCGCCAACAAATGTGCCCTTCGGAAGATATATTACAACAATATTTTCATAATTTAAAAATCTTCATCCGCTCTCGAGATATTGCAACTGTGCCAACAAATTCCTCGCTAAAGAACACAGCTGTATATACAGTATATATATATATATATATATATATATATATATATTATATATATATATATATATATGATATATATATAATAGTGTACTTCAAACTCGATGGCCAAGAAACTGAAAACTAGCTGAATTCCTAACTTTGGCCAAAAGGATACAAAAATTGTTAATACAGTGTCTATTGTTGATGGTTTCAAGATTGTCCTAACTTTTCTTTAATTATTTCTATTTCGTGAGACTTATTTCTTAAATCACGCTGTATCTTTCAAACTAGAAGAGTTACAAAAAATAGGAAAATTAGATTTTAATTTAGAAAATTAACTTCAAAATTGAGAATACATTTGTCCACTTTTCAATCAATCTGTACATTTACGAAAATACGTCTCTTTTGATATCTTTTCATCACCGTAGAAAATAAGTCCACGAAATAGAAAATTAATAAAGTAACATTTGAAACCATCAAATGTTTACAATTTTGTCCTTTTAGAATTTATCTATTATATATATATATATATATATATATATACAAGTTTAACATTATAATATAGCTTATGACTTTAGTTATTTTGAAAACAATTTAAATAAATATCTACTACTTTTGGTGCATTAAGTATTTATAATGTTATTTATTATACATTGTTTCTGCAACTTTCCGTTATATTAAAATAAAACTAATTTTATATATGTTAATAATTTCATAAATGAGACAGGTATGATATTCACAGTTTGTAGAAGGCATATTAAACATATTCTTAATTGTAATGTAGCATTGTGGTATTACTTTCATCTACATTCTAATCGATGCAAGTGGTAAGCAGCTGATTTTAAACAGCATAGTCATGAAACGTAGCAGAAGGTTGAATTGACAATTCTGTATAAAGCCTCAACTGCCACTACAACTTAGTACATAGAATATATTGAAAGCAGTGCCTCAACTTTAAAACCCAGTGTTAAAAACATAGTCCCTTATTGTAAACTGAAAAATGTTTCAATACATCTCAAGTTTTAAATACAAAAGTATATCAATACCACCATTAAACTATAGTTTGTAGTACATTTAAGTTTATTATTACTTTAGAGTAACTTCTGTTAATAAAATAAAGCTTCAAGCCATCGTTAACCATACAAAAAGTAAGGTTAATTTGCTTATTTCAAGGTAACTAATAAAACCAGTGGCGTCAACTAATTCTATTTATTTCAGTTCCAATTTTTCGTTAACGTGGTAATAGAAATAAACCATACAATCCTGTAATACATTTATACTATAATTTATTGTTATAGGATTGTTCGTTACAATATTAGATACGTGTATAAAACGTTCAAAAGTCATAAGAATCTTAAGGAGTGGTAGTTACGTATTACTCATACGTCACTGTTATACTCTACAGGAGTAGAAAAAGCATAGTACACAACTCGGGTGGTAATGCCGATTACGCACTCGTGTAAATTGCAACACTCGCTCGCTCGTGATCGTAATAATACACTCGTGCGTAATAGGCTACTTACCATCCTTATTATGTAATATACTAGTAATTTGGTTTAAACATAAATGTAGCGTTCCATAAAGAAATCAGAATAAATGTATTCAGAAATATGTAAATGCACAAATGAAGTAATATTATATCTAATAAACACTTTAGAAGCAAAACATTTAAATTCAATCTTGTTAGCTAACCTTTCATTTAATGAAGATATTGCCAAAGTTATATCTAATTTTAAGTAGGTACACATTGATAGGTAAGAAAAGCAGTATTTATAATCAAAAAACAAGAGTGATATTTATTGTCCATAAAACAGTGATAATAGTTGTGAGCAGAACAGTATATAAGCACTGGATTGTTAAGCTATGTGCAATAATAAACAGTATACAATAATGGTAGCTAACGACAAAACATTTAATTACGTAATAAATGATTTGAACAAATGCTAGAACACACAGCAAAAGCAGATTGTAGTAGGGGGATACCATAAAAGTATATAAATGGTTAGGATAAAATGTATTACAAAATAATAAATTCATTAATAAACCACAAAGCCACTTAAGAAGACTAATAATTTTGATATGATAACATGTTCATGCATTTACTCCATAAAGGTAGTTGATTCTTGATTATATTCAATAAAAAACACTTGCATCTAGATATCCATTCTTGGTAAGTGCTTATAACACGTTGTTCTGATACCGAACTATCTGTCACTGCTTAAAGTTCGGAAGCAGAAGAAGTAGTCTCATGAATGATGAAACCGAAGTATCCCACGAGGATATTACATAAATATCTATCGCAATCATACCACCGTAAACTGGTGCAGGACCTATTGCTAAATGATTTTCCCCTCAGAGTGGGTTTTTGTCCGTGGATGCTAGGTAAAACAGTACAAAAAGCCCACCAAATCCCTGCATGCAACAGTAGAAGCTCGCCATCACCTTGCAATTTAGCAGTTTATTTGTATACTGCATATTTGAATCGATGGAGAGGTCGAGCATGTTCACTAGTCTGGCCTCCTTTAGATTTATTTTCCTTGGCTTCCTTTTTCTAGGCTCACCTTAAGTCTTTAGTTTACAAAACACAAAATTGTATCAATAAATTAAGAGATCGCATAGCTGCATCTCGTTTTATGTTCATTTTAGTTTCCATGTTACTTACTATACCGGGTGATTCTTATTACGTGGGAAAAATTTTAAGAACATGTGCTTGTGTGTCAAGAACAGGTTCTTAAGGTTTTTGCGTGCGTAATAAAAATCACCCTATATAACAACATGAAAACTAAAATAAACACAATAAAATGATTTCTTAGGTAACATTATTTAGATACCCTAATTATTATAGTGTACATATATATATATATATATATATATATATATATATATATATATATTGCGCTGGTTAGATATAGGCATAATAAAGGGGCTAGAGTTTATCAAGCTTAAATTCTATATAGTATGCAAGTTTAAATAAAATTGAAGAGGTATACAGTTCGTTATGAGAAAAAATAGTATAAGAGTATAAAAATATGGTTTTAGTGCAACAAAACATGTTTTGTGGGGTATGCACAAGGTTGTTATATTCATAAAAGCAATGAGCTATACCAGTACTATGTGAGAAAGGTCAACACGATTTATATCAGTGTGTACGTTTAGTTTCGTTCAAGATATATAAGTAATTTCACATTTAAATCAATGTATTTAAGGAATTTAAACACGTGACAGATATTGATTACATGAAGTACGATAATTCTAATGTGTAGAACATGTATAGAAGTAGATACAATGCATAAACTCTGCGAACTATAAAAAAAGGGTTATGGTACGAACACGGTATATTGGTAAATCACAAAGTGTTTAAAAAGTGCATAAGAAGTAGTAGTGACTTAGAAACATAGCTTAGAACATGAACAACATTTGTGCCATGTGATATTTACAATATAAATACAATTTGTATACAAAAATTTACAAAATGTGTTAATAATATGGAAATGTGAACAGACAAAATTATGAACTATGGAGGACTAATAAAATGATTTTGTTAGAGACATATGTAAGAATATGTTAGATAAACATTTCAAATGATATAGACGTTGAAAACGCAAGTTAAAAGTAAATTATATAAAGTTAGGTTAAGTACTATATTTAAGAATTTTACAAATTTACAGTTTTTATAACATAAGATAAGTTTAGAATAAATGATAAAAGCATATAATAGTAGGTTTCTCTCATTTTGACAAAGAAATTAACAGTGAAAATGTAATCTAAACATAAAATTAGAAAAGTTAGGTTAACTACCTAAAATTAAGGCATGAAAGTAGAAATTTTAAGCTAGGTAAAATGGGTTGAAATAGGTGTATTATTATACAGTTTTTTTATGTAGAAGTTGAATATGTAATTAGTTTAGTTTTAAAATATAAAATTTGTTAGATATTAGTAAATTTAGGTATTAGTTTGTCAAAATATAAATTCTTGAAGCGAAATATGGCATGTGAGGTGTCTTTTTATGCAGAAAGTTGCCCTGATTTCAAAAATGTATTTAAATAGCAAATCCGAATTGATTTGAAAACGTTATGGCATAATTTATGTTTTAGTTAATTTAACATTTTTGTTTAGACCAATCAGATGCTAGGATCTTTTGTGTGTACTGTAGAAAAAAAATTGAACATTTGGTATCTATGAGAAAAGTATGAGGAATTGCTCGCTCTCTTGTTTTCTCTTGCTTTTGTAATTTTTTGTGACTAACAAGTCAGAGTGCTAGTAGTGCTTTTGTTAACATGTAAGTTAAAATTTTCGTTAACATTATCGGATTTGAAACGCGATCAACGTAGAGTTGAGATTTCAGAAACAATTGTTTTAATCTATAACAAAATTTAAAACTAAGGTTACCGATTATAATTGTCGATAATATTGTAATTGTTTCATTTCGAAATCGTGTTTATGTCAATAAAATCCTTCAGTTATTCTGGATGTGATGTTTATTTTTTTGAAAGTGATGGACGTTATAAAATAAATTTAACTTCATAGCGGCATCTAAAATAAAAGTGCAAGTAAATATAAAAATTTATATAAGATTAAAATACAAGCTAAATCCGAAAAATTATTAAAATATTTAAATCAACATTTAAATATACAAATAAAATAAAAGTGCTTGTCCGAAAGTAAATGACCATATCACATAACTACATCGTATTTACCACGTGGAAGATTTGTCACAAGTTAATGGATTTGTTATGGAAATTAAACAGCACCATTTTTAACAGTAAGACAGTATCATCGATACATGGAAAGAAGTCTTCGTCTAATGTTAATATGGAACAAGCCTAATGTGACCATTTTTTGGAAATTACAACGACACATGTGAGTTAAATTTTTCTAGCATAACCCAATTATTGCATTGATTATTTTTCTTTTGATGTCCTGTATTTATGTTTCATGTTTGTGTATAAATGTATCAATATCTGAAAAGTCAATGAAAAGGTGTAATTACAAAAATAAGTTTACTTTGAAGAAAATCAAAATTGTACTCACTAATTTTAGATCCCTTGGTGAAATTTTTGACAGGCTGCATTTATTTAAGTTAGAAAGGACGCAACGCATGCGTAATTTGTGCAAATTGCAACGAAGTCTGTTTCACATTGAAACTATTAATTACAAATTACAATTTAATTATTAACATGAATATTTCCATGTGTGAAATGAAATTTCTTTTGATTTCACGAAAAAGTTTCGAAAAGATCTAAATTTTTAATAATAATAATAAAAAATTAAAATATATTTATTTTATTTGCCAATTAAATTTCAAAATACAGAACCCTATCCCCACTTAATTAATTATATATTTGGCCATCACAATATATATATATATATATATATATATATATATATATATATATATATATATATATATATATATATACATAGGGTGAGGTTAATGCGAAAGGATTTGCAATTTTATCAGGCAAATTAAGTGCCCTTTTGTTTTCTTCAAAAAGTCCAAAGCTACCTAAATACTCCAAATAAACAATTTTCCTGTAATTTCTTTAAATGAGTACAATTCCGTTATTTCCATTTTAAGAAAAAAAGTGCAAAGGAAAAAGTTGTCGATAATTATATTCTTTATAAACAGTTAAATTGATTTTTTGGTATAAGCTTTTGTTTTTAGTTACGACAGAAACATACATTTTTTAAATGGAAACAATAGTTAGCTGACTTTTTCAGAAAGGGTTTTATCTGACCTTTCTAATAACACATGACAGTTATGTTGGAACACTAAGAATTATGTCCGTTTTTCTGGTTTAATTTCAGCATTATTATAGAGTATGGTAGGCCATGGAAGCCGCTGTTGATTAACAAATACAATTCCTAACCACTAAGATGATGCGCTGTAGAAATAAATTTGATTTGCAGGTAAACATCGTATCACTACACTATGGATAATGTTTTATGAATCATTACATCGAATTATTCAAAATGAAGGGAAAACCCGATATACATATATTAAAAAAATTGATAACAATTGTTTAACAACTAAAAAGTGTTAATGAACAAAATCGGCGCTGGCACAAAACACAGAGAGCAAAAGACTACAAAAACTGCTCTGTGACTAACAACTAAAGCATTACCTAAAGATACTTGTACGTATGTTCAAAATGATTACCTTTATAATTGAGACACATGTTACACCTTTATACAACGGAATTTCTGGCTTTTCTTAAAAAACGCATATTAATACTAGTTAAAGTCTTTAGAACGATTTCTCTAACATCTTCCACTACTTCATACGACCTTCGATACACCTTATCCTTTATCGTTCCCCACAAATAGCAATTCAAAATAGACATATCGTGTGATCGAGGTGGACATGCAACTGGTGTATTCCTTCCTAACCACAAGCCGGAAAAAGTTGTATCTAAATAATATCGCATGCCTAATTGATTATGGGGTGAAGCGCCATCGCGCCTAACCACTCCAGCATAGCGCGAGTCTCCAAATTTTTGATCTATCATATCTTCTAAATCATTTTGTAGGAAATGAAGGCAACACTCACCGGTTAAAGTATCAAATAAGAGATGTTGATTCGATAACACCACACATTAAACCCAAATTTAGTTTGTGGTCTTCTTTGATTGACATAATGCGAATTTTCTTGCAACCAGAGAAGCTTATTAAATATCCCTTAATTTGTAAATCTACTTTCGTCCGTCCAAAGTTAAATTTAAACTATGGATCGACTACACACTTGTTTCTAAACCATGTACAAAAGTGTGCTTGTGAACTTATAGGGGTAGAATTTATGCTTTTTTAACACTCATACAGCAGTACCTTGTGAAATTACCGCATTATACTAATTTCGCTTGTTGGAGTTAATGCATTTTGCGTAACAGGTGCGAGCGTATTTACCTTCACAGCTTCATTAATGTGCCCTGATACAATTTTCGGTTTACAGAAAGATCCATACCCACTCAAATCATCATATAGTCTTTTAAATGTGCGCCAAGAAGGCTGATGGCATTCAAAATAGAGGTCAAAACATTGCTGTCCAGCTCGAACTTCATTTTTTGGTATCAAATATAACACTAAACCATGCGCAATGCATTTTTTTAGATTAGAAAAATGCGTTGTAGCGACTAAAAATACTTACCAAACTGAAAAGCACTTTCAAACTAAACATCAAAGTAATGTGATTAGCATTTGTGAATCAATAACGGCTTTCTTAATAATACTTTTTCTCAAACCAAAGAGATACAAGTTGGTGTACCTCAAGGGTGGGGGTCCGATACTATTTTTAATCTATTTCAACGATAGCATGTAGCTTAAATAAAATTAATGAATGGCTTATAGATAACAGACTGCATTTATATTCTCCTAAAAGCCAGAAATGTATGTTTACACTAAAAAATAATGTTAAATCGGATAAATGAAGTAAAACTAAATTTTTGAACGTGACGTAAGACCCGAAATTAAACTGGTCAGAGCATTGTAACAATTTAAGCAGTAAGTTAACAAAAGCTTGGTTTACGTTAAGAACCTTGAATGAAAATGTCTCAGTAAATGTCGTTAAGTTATCATATTACGGGTATTTCTATTCAATTATGTGTTATACACTTATAATATGGGATCATTCTTCTTGTATGTCTAAAATCTTTAAAATTCAAAGACGCGTTGTCAGAATTATTAGTAATTTGGAAAGTGTTGCAAAGATCAATTTATCAATCTGGGTATATTAACACTTCCCTGTAAACTGTATATTATGGATGAAAGATAATTATCAGTACAGTAATTCATTTTCCGATACTCTTAATTACAACACAAGAAATAAATAACATAAACCTTGCTCAAGTACGTCCTTCGACTTCTTAAAATAGGAATTATTATGCCATAAAACACAACTTACATATAAACAACTAAAATATTGTTGCGCAATACTTAAAAACTCGCGCTTTTTACTCCATTACAGAATTTCTAGGTACCAACATTGACAATGAGATCAAATGAACTTATTATTATTATTATTATTATTATTTTTTTTTGACATTATAGTGCGTCGACTGCAGAGGTCATTTGCACTTTTTTCTCAACCAGTTACTGATACTTGAAGTTGATTGACTGATTGGGTGCCTTTCCTATAGTATTTGCTTGTCTTGATTTTTACTTTTGAATATAAGTTTTTTATATTTTGTTTAGTAGGTTTGCGTCTCTTAAAAACTTTATTAATCTATTTACGTTGCTGGATTCGTTGTTTAAACATCTTTCCAGTGAATTGCTTAAATTATGTTTGCGTCTTGAATTAGCGTGTATAGGGCAGTCGATTAATATATGGGTTATGCTTAATGTTATTTCACATTCTGGACAAATCGGTTTCGGATCTGCACACAGTAAATACTTGGACGTGGTATTTGTGTCCTATTCTTAGTCGGGTGATGGCCACTTGTTCTCTTCTGATTGAATTGGGATAGATCCATTTAGTTGGTTCTTTTTGATTTGACAAAGGTGTGTTGTTGCCTAACCAAATCTGCAGGGCCTCTTTCTCAATACGTCTTTAGGAAGATTTTTATGTCATTTGGACGAACTAGTCGACAATCAGTGTAGTTTCCGTGTGCTCTGACGTGCAGCATTGTCCGCTAGTTCGTTGCCCATAATTCCACAGTGTGACGGACACCAAGTGAAACATATCTTCTTGTTATTTTGCTTAGCCATGCAAGACTATCTAGAATTTTTGTACTAAAGGGTCATGTGAAAAGGTGTCGGATATAGCATGTATTGCACTAAGGAGTCGGTACAGATTAGAAATCTAGGTTCATTGGTCATATTACAATAGACTACTGCGTGTCAGATAGCATACAGTTCAGCGGTGTATACACTAGAGTAATAAGGCAGAGACCAATTATGTGTTGAGCCGGAAGCGTAGATGGCACATCCCACTCCTTCTTGAGTTTTGGATCCGTCTGTGTAGATAGCGGTATAGTTCCTATGCTCTGTCAATATATTATTGAAGTTGGTTTTTACTAGCTCTTTACAGAATTGGCGCTTGTTAGTTACAGAAGTATCTACGTGAATGCTGGGAGGAGGCATGCACCATGGTGGTGTTTCGCATACACCCAGTTGATACACATCAAGTGGAAATTCCATTGAGAATTTTCTAGTTATTTCTCTAGTTCTTCTTCCGGCTGGACGCATTATAGTGGGTCTATTTACGTAGGGTTGGACATTTTCAGGGTTGCAAACCATTGCGAATAAGGGATGGGATGTTTGAGCGTTCACTCTATTAGCGTGTTTGCAAACTACGTAATCTAATATATGTTGTATTGGTGGGATATTACATTCAAAACATATATCTTCCAGTCGAGAGGTGCGAAAAGCAATCATTATTTTTATTATTATTATTATTATTTATTTTTTTTTGCCGTCAACCACTAGGGTTATTAGCCACTCATCCGTATTTTGTGATACCTATAATGTTATGTCTTATATGTTATGAAAATGATTTGTTAAACGTAAAAATTGCATAATCTTCTTCAGCTTGGTGTCTAATTCTTCTAATGCATTTGTGAAGTTAAAGTTTATGTTGCATAGTTGTTTGTGCTGTTGATATAGATTGCATTGATCGAAAATATGTTCCAGCGTAACTGGTACCTTGCATAAGTCGCATATATTTTTTCGTTTATTTGTTAACAGATATGCGTGTGTGAGTTTAGTGTGACCTATGCGGAGTCTAGTCAATACTACACTTTCTTTTCTTGACATTGACGGGTACCTTCGGCGTTCTCCTGTTTGCGGTAGGTGCTGCTTCAGTGCTCTGCTTTCGTTTTGCCATTTATTTTGCCACGCACTCCATACTTTGGTTCTGATGTTTTTTTCATTTTGAAGTTCGACCCTGTGCTCTATGTGTGAGAGTGTGCAAGCTGCTTGTATGTTAGTGTACAGTGGGATATTTGATCCCGTATCGTTGATACCGGCGCTGATAAGGAAGTGGTTGATGTGTGACGTAATTTTGAGGACTTTTGAGACGTATTTTAGTAACATCCACGCTCTTCTGTACCTTAAAGGAAGTACTCCTGCCTCTGCACATAAGCTGATTGTCGGGCTTGTTGGGAAAGCCCCCATTGCGTATCTTAGGCAGGTATTTTGAATGGTGTTTAGTGTATTAAGCCTAGTTTGACATGCTGACATATATACAACGCTACCATAGTCCATTCGTGTTAGGATTAGTGCTTTGTATAAACGTAATATCACCTCTCTGTCTGCTCCCCACTTTGTGTTTGCTAAACATCTCACTACATTAATAACCTTTTTTGTTTTTATTTTAATAGTTTCAATGTGATCTTTCCATAGTAACTTTGAACCCAGGAATTTATGTTGTTGTACACACTTTATTTGAAGGTTTTTTATATACAAGTTAGGCTGGTAATGTGGTGTTCGCAGCCTGCAGAAATGCATGCAGACGGTTTTCTGCGGAGAGAGACGGAAACCTACACTCTCGGCTTGACTTATTATTGAGTTTATAGCCGTTTGCAGTCTAGGATTTCCGGCTGTGCCTAGTTTACAAGACAGATATATGGCTATATCGTCCACGTATATGCTACGACCGATTGACTTATCTAGCGTGCTTGTTATGTTATTGACAGCTATACTAAACAATGTAACACTCATTGGTGATCCTTGAGGAATTCCATTTTGCATGGTGTGTGCTGTTGATAAAGTATTTCCTACACGAACTTTAAAATATCTGTTTGTTAGGAATGAGTTTATGAAGTGCCCCATGTTACCTCTTATTCCCCACCTGTGTATTTGGGAGATGACTGCATACCTCCAGACCGTATCGTACGCCTTTTCAAGGTCAAAGAATACGGCTACACTGTGCTCTCTTTTGGAGAACGCTTGTTGCACCTTTGTACACAGTTGGACTAAATTATCGGTGGTCGAATAATTTTTACGAAAACCCGCTTGGTGTCTATTAATCCAGCCTTTTTCTTCTATGAGTGTAACAATTCTTTTGTTTACTATTTTTTCTAGTATTTTTCCTAAACAGCATGATAGGGCGATTGGCCTGTAGCTTTCGGGATTACATGGATCTTTTCCCGGTTTAAGTATTGGGACGACTACTGCAATTTTCCACATTGATGGGTACTGCCCCTCATTCCAAATCCTGTTAAATATGTGCAGTAAGTCTCGAAGACTTGAGCCAGGCAAGTTTTTAATCACTCTATTTGGAATATCATCTATTCCCACAGCTGAGTCTTTCATGTGTCGTAATTCATTCTTTATTTCCGCCATGGTTATAGGAGTGTTGTATACTTGCTCCTGCTCTTCGTCGAAATTTAATCGTACTTCACGCTGGTCCTTGGTGGTTGAAAAGTCTTGGGTGTAGTTTTGATCGCTGCAAATGTGTTGGTAGTGGCGTGCAAACTCTTGGGCCACTTCGTAGGGATGACATATTAAGCTTCCATCTGACAGTAACTTTGGAAGCGCAACTTTATTATTTTTCCCCGATATAGCGCGAATTTTTCTCCATAGCTCTGTAGCCGCAGTATTACAGTTTATGCTGCTTATATATTCTTGCCATGTCCGTTTCTTTACATTTTTTATTTCTAATCGGGCTATAGCTCCACACCTTTTAAATTGTATTAAATGTTCAGTTGTGGGAGTTACCGAAAATCTCTTAAGAGCTTTCTTTCGCTCATCTATTGCTTTAGATATTATAATAATAATAATAATAATAATAATAATAATAATAATAATTATTATTATTATTATTATTATTTCCTTGGCCTACCATACTAATAGTTCTGAAATTAAACCGGAAAAACGACCGTATCTTTTTAGTTTTCCAAATTAACCATGTCCTATGTTATATCATTTGTTTCAAGTGTGTCAAATAATTTTAAAAAGTATTTAGCGTTGTGTAATATTGTCGTCCATGTTATTAACTTTAAAATGAATAACTATGCAATGTGGTTTAAAATACTAAATTATCAAATTAGAGTTTTAAAGCTTTACTGTTACATCTAAAGAAAGACAAAGAAAAATAAAATAACAATCCATATTCAAACAAATCCCCGTTTTGAGACAACCAATACCCCAATCTATTATAAAAACTTCTTCTGACGTTAGCCAATTTTCATTCGGTAATTAACCGGCGCTCGTTTTCTATTACCTTTCTCAAAGAATTGAGTGGCATCCTTATAAATTGGTGGCCCACAAGAAGAAGTCGCAAGGGTCTAGCGGGCTAAATTATAGCACCACCTGTACCTATCCAACGATTTGGAAACGAATCATTTAAAAATGTCTAACATCTAAACCAAAATGTGCAGGACAGCCGTCTTGTTTAAACCACATCTCCTGATTTCTTCTTGCAACTTCTTCTAATGCAGGCCCAACTTTGGTTTCCGAATACAAATTTCCTTCGATTTCAAACGGACCAATAATGTTATTGTTAAAAATCCCAACCCAGATATTAATTTTTTGAGTACCAATGCGTACTAATATTCACTCGAGGATTTTCTTGGGCCCAATGGCGAGTGTTTTGAACATTTGGTTCGTTATTGAGTGTAAAAGTACACTCGTCTGTAAAACAAAGTATGGACAAAATCGACAATCTTTTGATGACACTTAGCCTTGTAGGGATGATAGTGCTTCGTAAGCATCTCTTATATCTGTGCTTTAGATAAACCTACTTCAACAAAATTTGTCCTAAACTAATTGTCGGGTCCAACATTTCTGTCGCCAAAACATGTTCTTCAGTGTGATCAAGTAACTCTGTCGATTTCCTGCGACATTATTATTTTTAATTTTAGTGTTTTAACGATAAAAAACTGATATTTACCACCCCTAGATTCAGATTCGACAGAAGTATTTCCAGATCTTTCAAATTTCTGCATATAATAGCGAATAGTACTTAAAGACGGTACATCTCTATTATCAAAATCAACAGCAAAATATCTCTAACCCTTCGTAAGCAATTGTAAAATGTTTTTACCATGAAAATTCTTTCTTCATTGAAGTATATATTCATTTTTAAGTTAACGACATGGACGACAATATAACGCTAAATACTATTTAAAATTATTTGACACATTTGAAACAAAGTGGAAATCAAGGCATATCATATTTAAAAAACGGTAATTACTTATTTAGTGTTTTAAACGAAATATTTAATCTTTTAGTCTTGTAATTAGTGCCTTTCGATACTTTACCTTTTGTTTGGTACCATTAGCTTTTCTTTCGTTGAATTGGCGAGCAGGGATCTGCAAAAACGTTCATTCCAATGATAATTAGCTACGTTCGGGTTTGAGAACGGACACGCGGTATAAGCAAAAACAGATAATTGTAAATAATTACATAATTATCTAAGAAAAACTTGCTTAAAGTAAAAACACCAAAGGCGACATATTTTTAAGACGCCATAAGACGAATCAATAAGGACCCCCGTACCAGAGGTTCTAACTGGGTGATAAACTAAACAACTCAACATTTAATAACTAAGTACCAGAAAGATTAGAAGATTAAATTTACCTTGCCATAATAATGAATACAAAGCTGAACACAATCCAAAAAAGTTATGTGACGTTACATTAACAACAGGTTTAAAATATGTTCTTAGTGCTAAAGAATTAAAAAGTTAATAAAAAAACCCAATCTCAAATACTTTGACGAAAAGAAAAGTAAACTTCACCGTTTCAAAAGTTTTTAGGTTTTTAAAAAAAGTTTTTAAATTGTAAAGTAAATACCTTATTTTTAAGCAGTGTGTATTATAGAATAAGGTCTAAAGATGACATTTGTATGAAAACTAGTCACTAATTAACAGTATTACAATCAAATAAATTTTGTGTGGAAGGCTTTGCTTTTACAGCTCCAGATTTTTGTTTTTGGAAAGCATTCTCATCTGCCTTAGTTCGAGAAATATATTGATCTTGCTTACGGTTCTTAAGTAAGGCAGAAGTAGTGAGTGTCGTATCCTTAATAAAAAGAGGGTAAACAGAAAACAGAAAATAGTCCCAATTTACAAACCTGAATCGTATTTTCAGGTGTAGAAAAATCTATTGCACGAACATCATCACTAACACGTAGACATTCTATAGTGAACATATTCTATAACACATTCTATAGGTCAACAACGTAACCTAAAAATTTTAGAGAGGGTCTGCATAAATTACGTACCAGCATTTACAGTTAAACACTCCAAAGATGTTGATTGTCAATAGTTTGCGAGCAGTAATTGTTCATTGTGAATATTGACTTCTCCAGTACTTTTAAAAGTAGCTTCGTCAGTCAATAAAACATTTCCCAGGAAAGTGTGTACATTAGCTTGAAAGTCAATCTTATTAATTCTTGGTGCCTATGAACGTGGTATGGATGAAAGTTGTGATCTTTCAAAATTCTGCATACAGAGTATTGGCTAAATACCAGAATCCCTTGCAAGTCCTCTCGTTGAAATATGCGGATCAACAATTACTGCAGCAAGAACATCAGGTTAGGTTCAATGTCATTACGTACATGTCGTATAATTCGATTTCCGCGATTGTATGTTGGTTGCATATGCGCTTTGATACAAATACGTGCTGCCAATCTCCAAAAAACATTGAAGGATTGGTGGGCACGTTGAGGATACCTTTCCGCATAAATCCTTTCATTCGCTCTGTAATTTTGTCTACATTCTCCCAAAACCATTAACATATCAAAGCTTCTAAATTTGAAAACGGCATAATTTCACTAATTTAAGTTAATTCACTTTTTAACGAAATTAAATTTTAGTCTACAAACATCAATAATAAACAATAAATTATAAATTTAAGCAATGGATGATTCCACGATAGATTGCACGATGCAATTATTGACATTAAAACATGAGTGTGACGTTGTTTAATTCGGCAACTAGATTTTAAAAATCGACTTTTCAATTTTGTTTGTTAACAATGAATTTCAAATTTAATAATTTTAGTCAAATATTACTTAAAAGGGATGGGAGTAATAAAATAAATTTTTCTACAAAACTTTCTTCTTTCTTAACGACCCTTTCGGCAACATCTTTTTCGACATATGGTGCCATTTAAAATTTTGGAGACATTCTGGAGAAAACTACTCAAAATGTTGACTTTTCCGAGAAACAATATCATCATTCGATTATTTATTATGGGGTTTATAATAATTTTTTTAAACGAATTCTCTACGACTTACCGTTCTTTAATAAAAATAGTGGTACGGATGGCCTCATTCACCCGGTATATATATATATATATATATATATATATATATATATATATATATATAAAATTTCCCGGAAAATCACAGACAAACTTCTACAGTTAGTTAGGACATTTTTCCCTCTTTCAGTTTTATCCCAAAAAGGAACCCCTAAAAAGTTATACGTTCTCAAAGTAACTTAACATGTAGAAAAGTCACTTTTATCTCCGTAAATTACGAAATATTTTTGTTAATTTTTGTACAGTTCACCTATCTTATACAAGCAAAAATTTGATAAAATTAAAAAAAAATCGCAACATTAGAACTACCCGTTCAGAAGTGGCGTCAACCTTCAACCCTTAAAAGAAATTATGTTCGCAAAATAAACTAAAATTTTTCTGCTTTATTTTGGTAATACATTTTAAAATAAAGGAATTTTTTCCCTTAAATTTTTCTTCTAAAATTGACGGTTCTTGAGAAAATTAGAAAAATGGGTTTGTATTCTGTAACTTAACTGATCTATGCTTATGTGATAATTGCATTATTGAAATAATACATTTTAAAGTAAAGGTTTAAAAGAAAAATTAAAATAAAACACTAATTTTATAATAATAATAATTTCTTCGAATTCTTCAACAATGCGATTCCAGAGATCGTCTCTAGTCATTGCAGAAATTGAATAGACCTTTTCAGCACCCCAAACAAAGAACAATGTAAGGGATTGTGATCCGGTGTTCCAGCCGGCCAGGCTATAGGAGTATCGTTACCTCGTCCGATTGACCGGTTAAGGAATTGCATGTGCAGGTATTGCCTCACAGGTAATCCAAAATGTGGTGCGGGACCATCGTCCATAAAGATTGTCGTTGCTCTGACACTTAAAAACTCCAAATACGTAGCGCGGTCTAGTCAGTTGGGTAGCGCAAAGGGACCAATAATAAATTCATTCTTCCACAATTCCTCCCCATATATTTATCCTTAATTTATGTTGAAAACGACTTTCTTGAATTATATTAGGATTACATTAGAATCTGTTCAATTTGGGAAATAATGGGAACTAAACATGTCATCTCCAGTAAAACAGGCTTCGTCAGTAAAAAGAATTCGGGCAACAATCTGAGGATCGTCAATAAAATTGTTCATCAACCATTTACAATATTCTCGTTTAAGTAGTAGATCTGTCGGTAAAAGTTTTTTAACTTTTTGGATGTGGTACGGTTTTAATAATTGTTAAGTAAGTGTCCCGTGAACAGCATTTTTAGAAATATTCAATTGAGAAGCGACGCACCGAGTGCTTTTAGCTGGATTATCATCAATAATTTCCAATATGCCTGAACAGTTATAATGTGACGCTGATGTCGAGAATTTGACTTCCTTTCCAGAAAACTACCTGTTTCAGAAATAGGACGGCTAATGCAAGTAAAAGTGGTATCGGTGCGGTTGAAAATCTTGCTAAATATTTTCTTGCTGCAGCTCGAAAATTACCTCCACATTCGCCAAATACAAAATGCATATCAGTTAATTCTGAATACGAGTAATGTCCCATCACAACAATAAAATAATAAACAGGAACACGTTTTACTTAAGTAGGTAACAACTTTTGACAATTAACAAATTTTGTTTTGTCTTCAAGGCGCAGCCTTCTACTAAATGAACTATCAAATAATAACGGATCAGTTGTTGCAGAATACAAATTATTTTTTAAATTTTCTCAAGAACCGCCGATTTTAGAAGAAAAATGTAAGAGACAAAATGCCTTCATTTTAAAATGTGTTACCAAGATAAAGCAGAAACGTTTTAATGTATCCTGCAAAAATATTTTTTTTAAGGGTTGAAGGTTGACGCCACTGCTGAACGGGTAGTTCTAGTGATGGGATTTTTATAAATTTCTATCAAATTTTGATATTTTCAATTGAACTTTGAAGCGTATAACTTTTTAGGGGTGCATTTGACAACACACACACACACACACACACACACACACACACAAACACACGCACACAAACACACGCACACGCACACGCACACGCACACGCACACGCACACGCACACGCAGACGCAGACGCACATGCACACGCACACGCACACACACGCACACGCACACGCACACGCACACGCACACGCACAGGCACACGCACACGCGCACGCGCACGCGCACGCGCACGCGCACGCGCACGCGCACGCGCACGTTCCAGCATAAAAACAAACTTATAGTTGGAGGTGCTGCATATCTTCGGTCTTTTAGTCGTTGTTGTGTTTTTTCTTGCGTGTTTTATATGCCATACGAGACATAACTATTGTTAGTTACAACATCACATATTATTTTATGAAATAATGATTATGTTTCAAATAACTTTATATATTGCTGAATTGCATCAAAATAACGCAATTTGCAATTTCAAGCAATACTTACACATACTCATGTACTGAACGAAACGGTTAGGATTGAGTCGTAGGTTCAATTTTTTTTAACAACGTGATATTGGTTTATTCAATAGCGCACACCACCCTAAGTAAAAAATTGGCTGGGTTCTGACACCGTTGAAAACAGAAATACTGTTGATAAGTTTGCTAACCGTTTAAATTATGTAGTCGAATACAAAATACGCTATTAAATCTTGCGTATGCTTGTCTTTCATTTTGGAGTTTTGTTTTCTATAATATAAAAAGAAAAATTGATTATACAGCGTCTGTAAAGCTATTAAAATTTTAAAATGGTGAATGTATTCACAGATTTGGTCAAAATATCGTTCCCTATACATTTTGGTTTATTTTAAACCGAAGTCAACAAAAAGTAGAACGTTTATAGTTTTAAGGCGTTGGAGTCAAAAAGCCCAAAAATTTTACTTCTACACCAACTGTGGAAACTCCAGGTGGCTTAACTTTTTCCAACCCTTGCAACCTACGGTGGTTTTTGACGACCCACTATTTAATAAAGCTAAGTTTCTGACCAAAAATGTTGCCTCTTATACAAATACTGAATACGAACACGTATTTCAATAAGCCTCTACTCTATGAAAACGATAACTTGTTCTTCGTCCTTAAACTGTTACAAGATACTGCCGACTTCACGAAGATATTTGAAGATAGTACGCGACTCCTTATTGCCTTGTCCGCTCGTGTCTCGAACTCGAACATTTAGGACAATTCTTCACGGTGAAATCTACCTTCCCACATCGATAACAGAAATGGTTCTTCTTCGGCTCTCAGCATTGTGATGCTGCATGACTCGGTTTTCGGCAATATCACAAGCAATTGACTCTTCCAAGCCCTCCTCGCTTATTTTTTATGTACGATTCGTAACCTGTACATCATGGACTGGAACTGTTCTGTTCTTAGTCACATTACTCTTAGTTTCCCGTACTTCTCCCATGTGGGCTAAATCTGCTTCTAAATTCGATCAATTTCGGTTAGGTGACACCGAGTGTCCGAGTAACAATTCCCCTTCACAACTGTCTCCTTTTTCAATACATCTCATGTTTGTACCAAAAACTTTTGAAAGTTGACTTCTAAACATCCTCAGATGCTGTCTAGGGGATATCTGTTAACACTATTAAAAGACGTTAACAATCACTGGCCCTTTTTGACAATTGTACTACCATATGTCAAATAATGGAATGTTTCAATTGAATTTTATTTACATTTAAAATACAATTTTCTTAACCTACGTACCGGGTTACCCGTTTAGTACGACCTATCCCCTTGTACGAGAAAGCAAAATAGGTCAAACATTTTTTGAAATAAAAGTTGTTCATACTCATTGGAACTTTTTGTAAAAAAATTAACTGAAAAAATTTATATGGTGGTGACAAAAAGTTACATTTTCTTAAATAGAACACCTTGTATACTATTGCATATTTAAACAGCGCTTCAAAAGAGAATTTCAAAAATATAGGACAAGAGGGGTTTAAGAGATTTGTTTCTGACTTACGTTGCACCAAAACAGTAGAAATTTAGTTTTCTATCAAATGATGCTCTCAAATTTTAAAAGCTGTTAATAAAAAGGCAGTGTTGCCAACATAGAAATCTAAAT
>JARFJB010002012.1:1710000-1813194 GCA_036346205.1 Vesta saturnalis | reverse complement strand
CTCCTGAGAGATAGTAATTAAAGGTTCACTCCATAACGAGATTAAAAATAAATAATTTTATTAAGTTGTGCTAACATTTTTGTGCGGAGATTACAATTTCATAAAAACTAAAGCGATTTCTACTACATAGCATCAATGTTGACAATTCTCACAAATACAGATAGCTTTGCGGGCTGAAATGTTTGTCATAAGTAGGTTTTGTATTGTATTATGTAGTGCGGTATAATTAGCATTTTGTAGCTGTGGTTTCATATTAGTTGAGTTGAGCTGCCTATTTCCACAGTTTTAGCTTTTATATCGCGTCGTTTCGGAAGCGTACTCTGCTGCGTCATCAGGTTTAGTAGTAAGGACTGTTTTCGTACTTGAGTCGAACTTATATGTTATGATTTTTGTCCAAACACTGGACTACTGCGAATGCGGCAGATCATACATAGGAGAGAACAGTAGACCACTCAAAGGAAGAACAACATCCGAAAGGACGAAACAGAAAGATCAAGGATCGTCGTATACGTGTGGAACGAAGACCCCCTCATCCAATAGGATAACATATAGATAGTGGTAAAGGAGAAAAATAAAACTCGCCACAAACTCAAAGAAGCCACATGCAACGTACTAGCAGAAAATCCAATAAGCTAAGCTAGCGTAGAAGTTAAACCCATATGGATCCCAATAATGCGGGAAGAGCTTACGCGCAATACACCTGCGTAATGGGTTATGGCGCAACATGCACAACCACGAAAAGGATTTATATATATATATATATATATATATATATATATATATATATATATATATATATATATATATATATATAATTTAAGTGTATTTATTTTCTTGAACCTTATTTATTTAACAGTATGTAAAATTATTTCTGAGAATGAATTGTTCAGTTAATTAAATGCCAAATTTTCATATGTTTAACAAACAAAATATTTTAAATCTGTTCAAAAAAATATATACTAGATTGCTCAGTGGCTCAGCGGTAAAGATGTCAGACTTATAAGTGAAAGGTATCAAAAATGTGAATCTTAGAGCAGTCAAGCTCTTGGGAAAGAATTATAACATATGAATTCGACTCAAGTGCGAAAACAGCCCCAAACCTGATAAAGAAAACATTTCGCTTCCGAAACGTCGCGCTATAAAAGCAAAAACTGTGGAAATAGGCTGATCAACTCAACTAATAGTGTTGTAGTATTCCTGTAATCGGAACCTTCAGTATAAAGATAAACCGTTTTTGATACGTAATACGGTAGGTTAGACATACTGGCATATACTGGCTACACGGTACATGCTATGCAAATGACTTTAATCTAATCCTTATTGTTATAGTTGCGTTTCAGGTTATGTCACACCTTTGCTTGTTTAACCATTCAGTGGTGACGTGAATATTCGAAACCTAAGTGGTGACGCCGGTCTGACAGACCGTATATATTATGCCATTGTTGAATCTCTAATAAAATTAACTGCATTAAAGTTATCCAAACAAAACAAGAATGATGGAACTTGAAAAAAAATATATTTTTTTAAATTCTATAATAAAAGGAAAACATTCTATTCAGTTGAATTTAAAATACAGAAACATTGATCACAAATAACTTCAACATGTTCCAAGCACAAAAACTTATTACAACTTCAAGAAACTTTCGTCTGAAAATCTTCACATTAGTATTTGAAACATGTATCACTTGAGAATTTATGCCAGATATATTCAGCATACTATAAAAAATAACCATTTGCCAGCGCCTGGTTGGCCTTGCACAATTATAGTTTGCCGAAAGCTGATCGACTACATCTACCCCTGCTCTTGTTTATATACTATAATCTCCGGCTTTTGAGTTGCAGCACCGATTTTATCGTCGTTGTGACAGGTAGAAATCAAAGGGACATTTTTTTTTGGATGTATGAGACAATTGTACAGAGAATTATGTTGAACAAATTCGTGGGGTAATTCTCTTTTGCTATTGCGTATTGTTGCAATGGTAGTTAACCCTTGTTGCAGTAAGTATTTGGCCAATGGAGAGCTAGCAAACCATCTATCGTGGTAACATTAGGTTTGGAACCATATATTGGCTTACATAGCCGCTGTACAATAGCCATTCCACTATTTTCCTGAGAAAACGGCCCCACTGGTTGACTACTAACATATACATCTAGATTGTGCGCATAATAAATTTTAGCGCCACACAGAGCAAAAATTTTTATACCATATTTCTTTGGTCTTAAGTGCATGTACCGTCGAAATGGGCAACAATCCCTCTAGTCCTCCAATTTTTCATCGACTGTAACATAACATGACATATAATTTTGTTTGCAGTTGTTTACAAGTGGTGCTAATTTATCTATTTTACGACGCCCTTCTCTTGTTTGCAAATCATCAAAACGTAACGAAATCTTTGAAGAGACATTGTGGTTCTGAATAATTCAGGATCGGTACCATTTGTTTGGAAAAGATCTTTAGCACTCAAATGGTTGCATTTTTTTACACCAACCAATAGCAGCAATCCTAATAGAGCCTCACTTTCGACTTTATCAGTGTTTCGGGTGTAGGTTTGTCGGTTGTAATTGTCTTTTGCAGATTCCAAATATTCATTAGTATGAGTCATTATAAGATTTATTATACCATCATCAAAAAATGAACGCCAAATCTCTAATGGGGTTTGAAGGTTGCGCTTTTCAGGCCTTACAGATGGAAGTTTCACTTCGATTATGTCTTTACCTTTAGTTTTGTGAATTGATGGAGCATGTTTCTTCCATATGGTTATTTTGTCCTTTCCAAGAAAAAATGACCACTATATTTCACTACATCTTCCTCCATATTATCAAATTCTTGTTCTGTATCAGACGACTCTGCATCAACATCATCATGGTCTTCGGCTACTTCTTCATTTTCATCATCTAGTAAAATTTCTTCCTCTGCATCATTAAATATTTCATTCGCTCAAGCCCTTGTTGCTCTTTTTCGTAGGTTGCCATTATACTAATATAAAAAAAAATCAAATTAATTCCTAAAATGTTTGATTGAAAACAAATTACAACATAATTTTTGAATCACTAGTGGTGACGCCGGTCCAGAAAACCATAAACCAAGATACATGCAAAACGACTGTTCGGTTGAAAGCACTACTTCAGACTGGCACTGGTCGCTCCACCTCGAAAGCATTGATGACGCGCCAGTTGCAAAGACCGCCTACAACCAATTTTAATGGATAAAATGTTTGCGTGCGGTCTTATAAACGTTCAAATTATTTATTAAAGATTTGGTGGCGCTTAACATGTGTTATTTAAACAGCTCTATAATTATCATTGCAATATCCAGTATATTACTTTTATCTTGTAAAATCTCTGCGGGAGCAATATCCTATGAAATTGAAACTGTGAAACGAATAAACAGCTCTGTAACACAGTATGTCCTAGTAAACACATTAACCATTCCAGGACAGAAAAACAGAAGTAAAGGTAAATACGTGAATACACTTACAGAGTTAATATACCTTTATGTGGAAACGCTGATAAGGTTTCCTTTAAAACAGAAAGAACGATGCTGTTGCATTTCAGAACTGTGAAGACATCGAAGTAGCGAAGAATGCCAAGCATTTAACTATGCAGTGTTGGACGTAACCACATATTTATGCGATTGTACTCGACCTGAAATAGTTCTAATTAAGAAATAAAATAACAGTGTAGGAGTCATTCTTAAAACTCAGCTATGTACATACACCGTGTCGCACAAAGTTAAAACGAAGGTGTATCCTGAATAAGTGGGTATTGTAGTGAGAGAGGTACGAAAAACACAAGGTTGGAACATGATCCTTATAGGTAAAGGAGGCGGGGCAAGCAAGCATTAACAAAAATGGTGACGGTAAGTGAAAACAAATATAAGATAAAGATACTACATGTGATAGATACATGCGGTATAACCATAAATGAAGAGGTTGGCGATGAAGTGACCAATCAGTTCGAAAAAAGCATTAGCATGTCTGTAGTGGACATAAGGACAACAAACGTTGGTAACCAAACCACAAAGCTAGCTACAAATTATGTAACAGCCAAGAGAATTTTCAGGCCTGGAAAGGTGACACTATGGTGGTCAACATAGAGAGGGTATAAGTATCAGAAGGTGCAAATGGTATTAAACATATGGACATACGACTGTAAAATGTGAAAATAAGCGTTTTATACTGCAGACCGATCTACACAGAGGGAGAGCAACATAGCTTATATTAAGAAGGTTTCCTCATAAGAAAGTGAATTGCATAAAAACGTAATTCTTCCATATTTTAGAAATAAGAATGTCTAACTCAAGCAAATAGAGAAAAGTGACAGACATCTTTATTATACATTTGAAGAAGTACATCCTAAACAGTTATTGCTCTCCTGACAGAATTCAGGAACTATAGTGGTTACTTGATGAATAGTGTAAATAAAATATCCGAGTCCTAACTCGAAGTAATCGAACGAAACTCACGAAAAATTTAGCGAAATAACCTCGACTATGCGTATAATACAACATAACAACGAAAATAAACAAATATTGTTAGATGGGATATTGTCTCATTATAGATTCCGCAGACAAAGGCAATCTTTTTATGAATCTATTGGCATCAAACTCGTGCCTTAATAATTCTAGAGAAGATATGCCCTTAGTTAAATCTGCTTCATACGCTATAAAACCAACTAATTTTCGATATAAGCTCCTAGAATCGACCACCAGTAGGTTTAATCTTAATAAGGCGACTGCCTCGGACGGTATCCCAGATATTGTCTTAAAGAAATGTCTCCCCGAACTAGTATTTAAGCTATATACGCTCTATTCGATCTCTATGTCTCCTGAGGAATTCCTTTCATCATGGAACCTCCTAAAAGAGGCGAAATGGCGGATCCCTCTAACTACCGACCAACTGCCATAATTTCCATTTCGTTTAAAGTCATGGAGCAAGCCATCAATCAGCAACTATCGTATTTACTTGAAACTAACAAACTCCTTAGTAACCACTAATTTGGTTATAGCCGCTGATCTTCTTTCAAATGTGACACAACTTTGGAACAATAAATTAGAACAGTTCTGTGAAACACATGTAGTCGCTTCAGATATCTCAAAGGTATTTGACCAAATTTGGCATGTGTTTAATTGCAAAACTCTCCTCGGTAAGGTCAATTGATACCTTGTATCCTTGATAAAAAACGAATACGTGTTGTAGTTGATCGTTTCTTTTTAAAATAAGTTGCTATTGACGCGGGCATGCTACAAAAGTTAGTTACCTATATATCCCGCACTTCTTTCGCTACAAAAACTATTTTATTTCTTTAACGACTAACCCGATCCATTGCGACTCTGACGACAGCACTCTTCATTTTAGTTCATCTTTGTCTACTGACAATAGTAATCCACATTCTATTTCAAATCAACACATTAAAGCTGACAATGGTAATTTCTATTAACAAAGATATTCTACGTATCTTTGAATGGGGAAGTAACAATCTAGTTACATTTAATGTTAACAAAACTTAGTGTTGCCTTGTGTTCACCAAAAAAGATCGATCATTTGCTGTAGTAAGGATGAATGACCCAGTTAAGTTAAGTTTTCAAACTCTATTGCTATGTTCGAAATAAGTTTTTTGTATGTCTAAGCAGTACTTTACCACTTGAGAACTATTTATACTAGATAACGTGCAAATGCAACTTCATATGAAATATAATTCTTGCCTCTGGGTTAATATGCTTTCGATACCTTTGATCGTACTAAAAGAAAAGCGATTGCGTTTATAAATGACCTGTCTTGGGCTTCTGACATACAGTCCCTTCAGCACAGAAGAATCGTTTTACTTGTTTCTTTGTACTGTCGGTATTACAGTGGTTATTGTGCTGCTTACATATATTCTTTGATACCATCTCGGGCCACCTTTGCTAGGAATTCTCGGATTCCCTCATTCACATGGTAAATGTGCAATAAAAATCTCAAGTAGTTCTATACGGTTTTTACGTTCTGTAATGATCTTCCTAGTTCCTGTGTTCCTCATATTTGCGATACCGCAACATTTAGGGTAGCCCTTTATGGGCATGTCTTGGAAATTCAAAATCTCCATGCGCATCCTCCTAAGTGTTCCTATATGTTTTATCACGTCAAACTAAAGTTAGCCTGTTCAGAACCACAGCCATTAAAAAGAAGCAAAAGTTCCCCCAAACTAGTAAAAGCTTTGACTAACGTTTATCTCTATGTATTGAGATTAGAAGTACCTATTCAGCTATTACTTTGCGCTATCGGTATTATAATGGCTATTGTGTTGATAAATATTATTCTTTGATACCATCGCGGTCTACCTTTGCGAGGAATGCATGGTTTGCTCATTCACATCATCAATATGCAGCACAAATCTATCTACATTTGTCGTATCAAACAGAGACAATTCACATTTTACTAGACGGCTTCTAAACTCTAGAATGATATTCCTAGTTCCTGTTTTCCTCTCACATATGATATGAAAAATTTAATGTAGCGTTCACAGACATCTCTTGGCAATTCTATATCCATCCTTCTAAGCGATGCTTTAGAACGTTAGGCCATAAATAGCCTCTTCAGCATCCCAATTATTAAAAGGAAAAGATGTAAATTGGTTAATAACAGGTGTCGCAAGGTACACAAAGCAAGATCTGGTTAACGAACTTATTAGTTATCACACGCTTATTTACATAGAATTAGCTGAAGAAGCTACAACAAAAAAATTAGCTCTAAAAACATCTTTGTTGAACACGCTCCCAAACGTGGCTACCTTACGGACTCATTTCAGTCCGTAAAATAGCTCATTTTCGGCCTAGTCCCTAAAAGTCGTCATGGCATCCGTTTTGTATTATTTTAAATAGTTCAGCGGACAATATTTTAAAAATTATTTTATTTATCAGTTCTATCATTCGAATTTGTCAAAAGAAGTGGGTACTTTCAAAAAAATAACGAATAAAATTGATAAATTAGGTATTCTAAAAAAATTTTAGAGCGCTTAAACGAAAAAATATTCTTTGTAACACGTACCTAAAATATGTTTTTTAGGACTCATTTGCTATTCAAACAAACAACAAAATCGTCCTAAGAAAACTCATTTTAGGTACTTGATACAAAAATAGATATTACACAAAGACAAATTGTGCAAAAAAACAAGGAAAAACAGTCTAGAATGCTTCTAGATGAGGATAATGTTATTCTTAAAGTTCGTATGGAAAAATTAAAACGCATGTACAAGGAAAGTAGTCTGTTCAGAAATGGAGAAAGAAACATGTACGTGACTCACTTATGGTATACTGAAATTTCTGGCGGTAGGGGTAAATTCCTGGACAAAGGCAAAGAAGAAGTAACGATCACGAAAACGGTCAAACGTTATTGCGTCTAAAAGATAACCATAAGAATAAAAAAGACTGTCCGGTCGTAGTGGTATCGTTTATACTGCATTCTGTAGTTAAACTAAAGTATAATTTTAAATACACGTTCTATGGGTGTTACTAAATGTTAGAGTTTAAACCTTATGTAACGGTTGTGCTATGGTTTAAACCCTAAGTTTTGGTTAAACCGCATGTTTTTTCCTCTTTATATAGAAATCACAACCTTATATAGTTAAGGTTATCAGTTCCATGTGGTTGATAGTTTTTCATGTTTCTATCAGATGATCGAAAAAGTTTGAATACTGTAAATACGAGGGCTGCCCTTTATGAAGTTACAAAGATTAGGAAAAAAAAATGGGAACGAACCATTTAATAAAGTTAAAGAGGTAATTGATACCCAACAGCTGATTTGCACCCACGCTGCTTTAGTATTTGAGCGTGTGGATATTTTAAGACTCGTTCTAGAGCTAAAGTTTTGAAGCATCTCCGACGCGCACCTGGAGGTAGCCAACGTAAGATATTTGTTGAAGGCTGATTTATCTATGTGTGCCCAGGTGTATTCTTACCGATTTCATCTTAACAGTCTGGCCCTTTACTTGACTATTCTAATTACGACGCACCCTTAGCTGCGACTTTTGACAATACGACTAACCACCTTCAGTATTTTTAAGTTCAAAAACAAGCCCACGCCCTCTGTCCCACCGAGATAGTCCGGTGCACTCTAATTATCTGTTACCTGCCGTTTTAGTATCATTTTCGACCGTAACAACCCAAAGAAATAAGCGATCAAGTTATTTGTGAATGAACAACTTTTGTGGATTTCGGTTCAACTTGAAGCACCCAAACAGTGGATTGTTGTTTAGTTTCAGGTTCATACGAGTAATTCAAGTTCAATCACTTGCACGCATGTTGTAGACGGATTTTGCGGTTCCTTGGTCGGATTTGTTAAGCATTGCCGTACGACATTTAACACGAGCCTGTTTTTGAGGTTTAGACAAATTGTGTTAAATCCATCGGGAAAAAAGCCTGCTGACATCAAATAATGCAAAACCGAATATATTGAGGTACCGACACGTCACATGCCGATCTTCTACAATCATGTTGCGCATAGCATCGATGTTTGTTGAAATAACCACCGATTTTCGCAGACTTTCACGAGATTCAACACTGGCGAATGCACGACCACAATGAAATTCTGCAAAGCAGTTATAAACCGACCTTTCTGATGATGCTTCATTACAAAACCGTGATCGAAACTACTCTGTGCATTTTTGTTGAGTTTATGCCTTTAAGAAAATTATAAAAAATCATCAAACGCAAGTCCTCACGGCAACTTCCAGTTTTCGCAAAGTTATTTTCCCCAAACGCTCATTGTCAACAAACCACTCTGTCAATTTCTAGGCCGGCTAACAATAAGACAGTTTAAATTTTACAAATATGTAATTACACATTTCAATAGCGCCATCTAACAAGCATTTGCAATAATGTAAATGACAAACCTCGCAGTATTGAAAAACGTAAAGCAAGAGGAGGGTGGGTTAATATGGTTAACGTGGAGGTAAATAGTGCTCAACACGTTAAGTAGCAAAGGAACCGTTTTAAAATGTTAGACCTCCGTTCACTTGAAATTTGAAAGTGCACAGGAATAAATGGTGACTATGTCCAATTCCATGACGTTAAAATCATGGAAAGAACACCAAAAAGTCAACGAAAACATAATTTGGGTCGATAAACGGCACGCACTTTTAAAATAGCTGGATGATGATGTGTTCATATTTATAACAATTTGTTACTTTTAACTTCAGGGATATATACGCGTATATCGATAGATGACAATCTTTATCTGCATTCTAAATAAATTTCAATCATATAACAGGAACAAAAATAAAATTGGACACAAGGTTTAAAAAAAGATTTTGCAACAATGCCCGCAGTCCAAATAGTAAGTGCTAAGTTTCCAAGTATTTCTGTAGGAGTTCTTACCTACGTACTTCACACAGTTAAACCAACCTGTACATAAGTCTGTTTTGCATCGCATTTGATTGATTTTAGCAGTATTATGAACAAAAAGAATTTGAAAAGTTCTGCAAAGTAAATTGTTTTTCTAAAATGGTTGTTAATGAAAAAGAACGAATTACTATTCTAATGATGAGAGGGTACGGCGACAGAAAAAGATCTAGTAGTAAGTAGCCAACTTGTTCAACCATACTTTCCCAAACCGTTCTCCAATCGATAGGCGACGGTACAAAAACTGTAAAACGCTTTGAGGACTCTGGAGGAGTAAAAGGTAGATACCGATCAGGTAGACCAAAAACAGTTATAAATGACAACAAAATTTTAGATATAATGTAGTTTCGTTGAAGATCCACACACATCCCCACGCAGGGTTGCGCAATTACATGATATAGGTCATTCTTCAGTCTTACGTGTATTACATAAGAATAAATTTCAACCATACAAAATTCATTTATTTCATGAATTAAGTGAAGATGACTTCGACCGTAGAGGCAATGAAAATTGCAAATGACGGAAATTTCGCTAACAACATATGTTTTTCCGACGAAGAAACCTTTACACCGTTTGGGGTGTAAGTCTACATAATTCAAGGTACTGGAGTGACGTAAATCCACACTGAGTGCGTGAAAACCATACTCAAAGACCGCAAAATTAAATGTATGGTGAGGTATAGTGGGTACTCAGTTAATTGGGCCGTTCTTTATCGAAGGAAATGGAACGTCAGATAAGTACGAAATGCTACTTAGAAATGAAATTACACTAAGAAACTTGTTTGGAGCCAATTTTGATTAGATATGGTTTCAGCAATATGGAGCTCCAGCTCATTTTGGTGTAAATTTTCGGAGTATTTAGATGATATACTTCCAGGAGGATGGATTGGTAAACGAGGTAGTATTTAATGGCCTCCACGTTCACCTGATTTAAATCCTAAAGATTATTTTTATTGGGGATACTTGAAAAATTAAATTCAGTTTACAAAACTAAACCATCAAATCTTGCAGAACTCAGGCAACGAATTGTCGATGAAGGTCGATGAATTTCTAGACAATCATGGAGAAATGTGGCAGACGCATTCTACCATCGATTAGAGTACTGTCAACTCACAAATGAAGCACATTTTGAACACTTGAGTAAGTAACCATTATGTTAAAAATGTTGTAATTTTTCAATTGTTACGTTTTAGTGTAGTTGAAAATAGTTTGTATTAAAATTAATGGGATAATTAGGCGTTGCCAGATATTTTTTTATGTATTTAAGACTTTCTAGACTACACAAAATCATAAGTGTTACGTATGGTTGAACTCGTATAGAAGAGGAGATTAGAATAGTGACTGCGTATATAGCGTAATATATTTAAAAAGCCAAAGTGATTAATAATATCATAATAATAAACGGCAAATCTGGTAACATTGAAAATGTCAAATATGGAACCTCCGTATCCCAAAATAGGCAAATCCCAAATTTTGTACAATTCAGACTAGCAATTTACGAGATAATTGGCGTTTCCAGACTTTTGGTCCACTCTGTATATCTTTATTTACTTAGTTCTACATTGGAATTTAATGACATAATTGTATAAATTTCATAAGCAATTACATCCAGCAGTAATAATTAAAGTCTGATTTGATCAGAAGTAACCTCTTCCAAAATGTAATGATAGTAATAGTAACCTTTATTAACGGCAACGTCTGTTACTTTTATAACGAAAAAAACCTATAATCCTTAGTGAAAACATGTTATAAATAACAATCGCTTAAACGTGTATATATATTTCTTGTTTAAAAATAAATTAATCTACTGTGATAATTACATCTAAATTAAAAATCTTTAAACACTTTCGGAATTAAAATAAATTGTTATGTCAAAATTATTAGAACGCTGGAAACCATTGTGTACTCACATAATCCGAGAAACTGAGTTATTAAACTCATAATTGGTGCGGTGAAAGTGTACTATGGCTAATGTTTTGCTTCTGGTTTTACTACCTGAGGTTTGATACCAGAAGTTCAGTTGATCTAACAAGCATGGACAATTTACAAGCTGATTTGCCAAGTTATACATAAAACATAAGTCCGAGTAGTTTCTGCCAATCAAAAGCGACTTTAGTCTAAATTTAGTTTTTATACCCAGGTACAGTTGATCAAATGTGTTTACCCCCAATTATGATGTGGGTACCAAATAATAGAAGCATATTCCATAATACTTCTAACTAGTGATTTATATAAGATAGTTACAGTCCGAAAACCAATATATATTTTTTCACATTTCGTTTCCCCGTGAAAGTAGATACTAAGTGATTAGGTTTCATAGCCATTAGACGGACCCTTCTTGAGATATTGACGTTTTTACGTAAAAATATTCTAAAACACAAATTTACTATGACAATATAGAGTTCAACAAAACCAATCAGATAAACTAGCTGCTCGTAATAAAGGGGAACAATTGCATCTATTGCAACTGGATGGCGCCCCTCCACACTAGGCAATCAACGTTAGGCAATATCTCGATAGAAGTTATCCGATGAGGTGGATAGGACGAGGTGGTGTGCAAAACTGACCTGCCAGATCACCAGATCTTCCGTCCCTGGATTTCTTCGTTTGGGGCTACGTTAAAGAAAAAATTTACCATCATCCTCCCACCACAACCGAAGATATGAAAAATAAAATAAAATTAGAGCGGTATTTCAATCCATTTCGCCTCTAATGTTGTTTCAAGTGACTCTTTCGTTTACCGAGCGAATTGCAAAGTGTTTAGCTAGGCGTGGTTCGCATTTTGAACATTTAATTTGAATGTATGGTTTTATTCGTTCACGTTTACTTGTTCAACTTATTTTTAGGTGTAGAGAATTATTTTATTGTTGAGTTATTAATTAAGTTTTCCTATCCGTTAAAGAATTTATTTATCATTCGTATTTTATTATTTGCTCTGGAATTTGTTTTATTTGTTCTTCTGTATGTCAATATCTCAAGAAGGGTCCGTCTTATGGCTATGAAACCTTTATCAATTAGTATCTACTTTTTACGGGGAATCGAAATGTGAAAAAATATACAGGGTGTTGCATCTAAAAAAATTGAGAAAAATTGCATTTCGCGTGAGTTAATCATTCTGTATAATTTTACATGTTTTCGAAAAATTTCCTAGATTGTTTGTTAGTAGACTATCGTTAACAGTCAGTGGTATAAACAGATTTACAAAATCGTAGTGACAACGCTCGCATGGTGGTTCCAAAGTTCTCTATTTTGGTACTAAAGTGACGATATCTGCAGAACGGTTAGTGATACAGATACAAATTTCTACACTTTTCTCAATATAACAGTGAATCCAAAAATGTAAAAGTATACAAGATGTTCCATTTAAAAAAACACAGGTTTGGGTTGGCATATTACTGTAAATCACCCTGTACATACCTAAATATTTTTAGAATGTAGGTCCAATAATCGTCTATTATCACAACAAAATTAGTTTTGATATCTCTAATAGTTAAGGAGAAATCTTCTGTCCACGCAGTAGACACTCCTGGTATGTGCAATGTGTCCCAAGGATTTTTGTACAAAAAAAGAAAAAGTTTATCTTACATTTCACAAAAAATATATTGTTGATAAAAATCTCTGCATGACTTGTAGATCCATAATCAGGTACAACACTTTTAAAACATTGGCTGCAATACAGAGAAAATAAAATACAATGATTTGGACGGAGAGCAAAATATGTTCAAACTGTAATGGAGAGCAAAATTTTCACTGAAATTGTGATTAAATACCAACAAATTATGCCATAAAATAAAAGTTCGTTAATGACCAAAATCCAACCAATGACAGGGACAATTTTTAGGGGATTACAAAACTAAACAAATTCAATGCTTCAAGTTTTACAAAGTTACGTAATTAAAGAACCGATTGTTTTGAAAGTCGGGTATTGGGAGCTTTTAAGATCGTTAAGTGTAAATAATTTGTCATAATTCAAAATTTCAAAATGGCGGATCAAAAATGGGGGATTATAGTGTTAATTTGATTTATAAACCGATTTCCTTTAAAGTCGGGTATTGGGGTTTTTAAGATCACTAACGATAAATCATTCGTGAAAATTAAAAAATTCAAAATGACAGATCAAAAATGGGGGATTATCGTCATTAAAAACCGATATGATTCCAATTCAGGTATTATGGGCTTTGTAGTTTTTTATTTACATACACCAGAAAGCATTATGGCAGATTTGGCGCGGTTTTTTGATGCTTAATCACAATTTCAATGAACATTTTGCTCTCCACTGCAGTTTGAACGTACTTTGCTCTCAGACCAAATCATTATTTTTTATTTTCTCTGTATTCCAGCCAACGTTTTAATAATTTTGTACCTTATTATGCATCTACAGGTCATGCAGTATATATATATATATACATATATATATATATATATATATATATATATATATATATATATATATATATATATATATATATATATATATATATATAGACAGCCGTAAAGTTGGACAAATGGGAAACATTTTATTATTGAAATTTCTGAAAAACTCTATAGGCGGTTCGCTTCTGCATGTTTGACAACCAAAAAATCCATTGTGACATTTGTCACGTGACTATAGATTTGGCGGTAATTTTGAAAAATGTTAACTGTGATGCCGAAAAATGGGTCACTTTGACAAGACATCGAAAAATTGTATTAAGAAAATATATTTATAATGCAACAAAGACACCATATACCAATTTTAAACCAATTCAGAGAAAAAATTCTAAAATCCATTTATTCCCCTCTGCTTTTATTACGAAACATAAAATATTGTTTTGCCTGAAATAGTTTTAATAATATAAATTATATAATTTTAGGTCAAAATTAATCAAATATTTGTAAAATAGACAATTTGTTAGAGGAAAACTTAAAAAATACGATTTCGCCTCGTCGCTGGTTGTGTTCATGTCCTGTATATTGAAGCGCATGAGCTGATCTAATATTTTTAACCGGTAAATAAAATGTAAACGAATTAATATTTATAATTAAAACTTAACAGCACATTATTTATCCTTATTAAATTTAATATTGGTTAGTACATTTGAAATTAGCGATTTTTCTAACTTAATAAGTTGGCTTTGAAAAATCAAATATTTCGGCTTATAAGGATGAAAATTATTGCTCTTTAAAGTGCACCTCATAGTTTAAGGTACCTAAAATTATGTAATTTGTGTTATTAAAACTATTTCCAGGTAGAACAAGATTTTATGATGTTTCGTATTAAAAACAGAGGGGAATAAATGGTATTTTCTAATTTTTTTCTGGTTTGGTTGAAAATTAGTATATGGGGTCTTTATTGCATTCTAAATACATTAGGGTATTAGGGTTCCCTGTACCTATCTATCATAGTTCCTCTGTAAAAGATCATTTTCTCTTTCACATAACATTACGTCCATTCCTGTATTAAAATTAAGCAAAAAAAAGGTGACTGGGAAAACAAAATGTTAACATTTATTGCCCGTTATAAATTTCAGTTTGACTTGCCTTAGTTGATTAGACGCACGTTGTAAACAAATTTGAAATTTAAAAATGAAAATTTATTCGCAACAGGAGCGTATTGATAGGATATTAGTACTGGGAGAGTGTCAAGAGAACTGTATTGACATCGAGGGTTTGCCCCCAAAAATACCCAGCTAGAAGTCATCCGGAGAAACGTTCATTCGAAAAATTACTCCAAGTGTTTCGAACAACAGGAAGTGTGGCTTATCGCAAAATTAACAGGGGAAAACCCATTCTAGGTGATGAAGATAATGCATTTGCAGTTATTGGAAATATAATAGAAAATCCTCACGTAAGTCAACGTACTTTAGCCAATGAGACGAGAATGAGTAGAGGAAGATGTAACGGTATAAACGGGTGGTAGAACGGGATTACAGATAAATGGCCTTTTTGCCCCGACTAGTCAGCGTTTTGGGTATGGGTATGATGTTGCTAAATTTTGCACCTCCAGAATAGTAAATCGTACGTAAGTCAAAATAGGGGAAGAAGACGTAATCAGTCGGTTTTTGGGCGCCAGAATGTTTGGTAGTCAAAATAAGGGTTGTCGTGCCAAAATTACGAGTACATAGCGTGTCTAAACATACAAAAAACATACGCTTACATATCCGCAATCAATTCCAGGTGTGCTGGACAGCAACTCAGCAAACCACCTGAAATAGGGTTTCAAAATAGCACTACACGCCTGTCAAATAAAGCGTGACAAACACTTAATAAATTTACGTTACGTTACTACACCTCAGTGTAAATAATTAGGCATTAAATAATAATCAAAACAAAAAAAAAATCACCTTTGTTGAAGGCACTCTAAATGAATTAATACTCAACTAGAAATCAAATAAAACACTAAATATCATTAACGCTATTACTCAGTAATAAAAAAAACTGTAACTTCATTACGTTAAAACTTAAACTCATAAAATACCGGTAAACCTGCAATTTGCAAAAAAAGTTTTATGCAACACAAAAGGGTTTTCACAGAATTAAAACAAATTTATAAAACCTAACAAAGCTATAATAAAATAAAACAATAAGATAAATATAAACATACGATAATGCGTATAAACCAAAAAATGGTTAATGGGCGACAGGATGTCTGATCAGAATTCTGCTTAACGCCGTTCTAAATTGTTTAACCTAAAGATAAATATATATCGTGGATTATTTACCCACACTACTACAGGGTCAATTGCCCTTTACTACTAAAATAAAAAATAAAAAAAGTGTGAAGGCAGAGCGTCAGACTTATGATTAATTTCAATAACTAAATCAAAACAACAACTTAAATTAAAAGGTAAACGACTCCGCTTTCAAACCTTCGTTAACAACAAAAATAATTCGAGGTATACACACACAAGAAATCTTGAAAATATATTCAATAGAAAAAAAAACACGATATTATATTACCTTAATGTCTAACTTAGCACCTCCCCTGTGTTACAACAATTGAAAATGATGACCAATGACTGCTATGACGGATATGGAATCTCCCTGCTCTGACAAATGATGAATGAAAATGTTGACTAATGTTCTTTGTACACAAACAATTCCTTAATTGAATTTCGGTAAAATGTTACTGCGTTAATTAAAAACTTCTTTTAAAATAATAATTTGTGCGCTCAACTTGCTTGTTAACTTTTATCTTTCAAATAGTTTTATTCACATTAACAATCCAAAAGGTTAATAACTTTATTTAAATAACGATAATTTTAATATACAGCAAAAGTTTCTTTATATTTCAACACGCTTTGTACGGCAAATAAGTGGCACCACAAGAAAGTTAATTTTAAAATCCGCAAAAGCGATCTTAACCAATGAGTTCACCGAAGCACTAATATAACACGACGATGATCTCTAGGTGACTTGATGACGTCAAATCGAAATCGGCACTAGGTATAATCCTTTGGCGATTGAACAGTTTTACTTTAAAATCCCTTCACAGGTCTTCTTCAGAAGTAGCTTAACTACCCTTACTACACAAAAAAAAGTACGTTCGTTAATCACCAAAAGGTCCAATATATCAACGTTCTAAACCACCCCTTAAAGCGTAACAACAAGCGGCACCGTACTACTACTCGAGAGCGCGATCAGTTTCAGAATCCCAAATCATTACCAAAAAAATCCATCTTTGATTTTTGAATCCCACTACTCACAAAAAATCTTATCTAATTTAATTCCACCAATTAAAAAACGGAAGGAGAAGATAAGGTACCCCCAACACAAACTTCGTTTCCATCCGTTAGGGCTCGAGAACTTTCAAAAGTTCAAACGTCAGCAGACTTAACGCGAAAAATATTCCTATATCTTCATTTAAGTACAAGCAATAAGTCCCACATTCTTCCTCTACGATTCAAAACCAACATATTCAATATTACACTGAACCACTATAATTAACCGTCTTTTTGTCGCCAGCATGACATCATATACATATAAATCTACGTTCTTTCTTTAAATTTTAAGAAAATCAAACGAAATAAACCTTATTTAAACTTATAAACAACTATTTACAAATAAACGTTACTCAAACTTCTATAAACGGGGAATAATAAGCAAAAACAACCTACATTACGGAATAATAATTCACAAACAAAACAAACTAAAGCTTGCCACACACACACTATCCCTAAAGGTCGCAACACACGTAACACAAATTTATCTATAAAACTCAACTTGACAACAAAAAAAAATATGTATATACGGAATCTAACTAAGTGCATAGAATTACAAACAAAATTATCCACTACGTATACAGGGTGTTCAAAATACCCTGACAAAGCATCGGCCGAATTATAAAAAAATACAAATATCACCCGTATCATATCCAACTACATCAAGACCTTTATGAAAGAGACTTCATCACCCGGTTTAACTTCTGTCTCTGTGTTTTGGACAAAATGGGTGAAGACAATAACATTTTCGACTTCGTACTTTTCTCCGATGAATCCACTTTTCATAATAATGGATTAGTGAACAGGCATAACTTTCATTATTATAGTGACAATAACCCACATCTTTTTCGTACGCTTGATCGCCAAAATAGATGGTCTGTCAATGTATGGGGAGGAATATTGGGGTCTCGTGTAATAGGCCCTTATTTTTTCGACGACAATCTGAATGGTGACATGTTTCGAAGATTTATTCGACAAATACTTCCAGAACTATTGGAAAATGTCCCTCTCGATATAAGACACAGGATGTGGATGAAGTTGGATGGTGCTCCTGCACATTTTCACGTGAATGTGCGACGGGAACTAAACAGACGTTTTCCTAATAAATGGATAGGAAGAGGGGGCGCAGAAAATTGGCCGCCAAGGTCCCCGGATTTAACATGTGTAGACTTCTTTCTATGGGGATATGTTAAGGATATTGTTTATGAGACTTCGCCAACGACACCTGAAGACATCAGAGAAAGAATAAGAGCAGATTTCCACACAGTTACCACACACATGTTAAGAATAGTCAAACATTCTTAAAAAAAAAGGGTTCGTTTATGTATTGAAAACGAGGGTCCTCATTTTGAGTCCTTACTAAAACTTCAATAACTTAGGGTTAATTTTTTGCTTCCAGTTTTTGTATTAGTCGCTGACATTTGTGATTCATTTTGTAACGGGCAATAAATGTTAACGTTTTGTTTTCCCAGCCACCTTTTTTTGTTGATTAATTTTAATACAGGAATGGACGTATTTTGAAGGAGGAAATGATCTTTTACAGAGGAACTATGATAGATAGGTATAGGGAACTCTAACACAGATTGGAAGCCAACTTATATCCCCATCGAACTGTGCTATCAAATATAGGGTGTTCTATTTAAAATAAAAAAGTTATTTGACATAAAAGCTTATCAAGTTGAAAGTAAATTTTGTAACGCCCTGTATAATATGTTTGCAGTATTTTCATATGTCGTTTAAACCTTATTCTTATGTTACAACAGTCATGTCAGCTGCGAATGAAAATTTGTAATCTACTGTATTTTTTAAAAAAGTGAAGTATTTCGAGAACGTTAAGTTTTAGGTATAGGAACCATAACAGTAACTAAACTTCTTTTTGTCTCTAGAATACAAAAATGAGAAAAAATACAGGATGTTCAATTTAAAAAGTCATATGTTTGATATGTATCTTATTGTTGACACATCCTGTATATACCAAAGTAATCGTTCATTTATTCAAAACTCATATTGGATGTATGATCAGGATATAAATAAACCCTTAGTCTCTCATCCAATTTATTAACTAAGAATGTTGATACTTACAGATGTTTCGGTCTAATACAAAAGGAAGACCATTATCATAGCTTAAATGCTCAATAATTATTTGTGGACAATAAACCACGTCACACAGATAGCGTTAATGTACAAATAACTAATATACTTTCGTAAAAGATTAAAAGTCTAAGAAAATTTAAAAACAAGAAAAACGTGGTGGTTATGTTGGAAGTTAACCGTAATAATTATTGATAATTATTAATTATACGAAAGTATATTAATTATTTGTACATTAGCGCTATCTGTGTGAGGTGGTTTATTGTCCAAAAATAATTATTGAGCATTTAAGCTTTCATAATGACCTTCCTTTTGTATTAGACCGAAACACATGTAAGCATCAACTTTCTTAGTGAATAAATTGGATGAGAGACTAAGGGTTTATTTATATCCTAAATAATTTAATATATATATATATATATATATATATATATATATATATATATATATATATATATATATATATATGTTAAAGTTGAAAATCATTAAACTATTAATGGCTCTTACTTTATTAATACCCTGTATTTTGTACCAAATTTAGTCGAAAGTTTTACTGATCTAAGGCTCACTCAACTGTAGAACAATATATTAAATCGCCTTTACCAGTGGCGTACAACATAAATGATAAACTCCTTCCCCCTCCTATGTATTACGCCACTGTGCAAATATCAACTTCAACTATAAATTCATATTTTCCATTGTCTTATACGTAAAATCTGTACTCTTGTTAAGAACCCATAAAGTGAATAATTATCGAGATAGTAACCATTAAAAAGGTAAAAACCAGGCAATTATAACTTATTTTTCTGCCTATCCACAGTACATTTGGTAGTAAAAACCAAAACCATGTTTTATTATTATTTTTTTTTATTATTCTTCATTCCTAACAAGAGTGCACAATTTTAATGTCAAAACAATGAATTGTAAACAGAGCAATCCTGACTTACTACCAAATGTACTATGGATGGGCAAAAAAGTTAAAATTACAGTGTTTTTACTTTAATGGTTAATATCTAGATTATTATTCACTTTATGGGTTATTAACAAGAGTACACACTCTTCTCGTTTTTACATAGTTGCACCTCGATTAAGTAAATTCTTTTAGTGTCTATCAACGATAAGGATTTCATGAAGGTGTAGTAAAAGATATATATATATATATATATATATATATATATATATATATATATATATATATATATATATATATATATATATATATATATATATATATATATATATATATATATATATATAACGTACTGATTTCTGAGTACAGCCGACTTTTACACTTAGCTCAAGATTTTCAGGAATGAATAAGCCTTTGAATCCGATTAATATTAAATAGAGAGTGGTAATTACTAACATAGGAAAATTTATTGCGCTCAATTAATAAATACCGCCACATAGCTCTTTGTTTTGGAAGGTCTAATCAATGTAGGCTGCGGAAACAAAGAAAAATGAACTTTTGAATACTATTGTACAAAAACGTCAAATTTTTATTAGACGTAGTTTAAATTTTGTCAATTTGGTTTGTGAATATTTTTTAAAATGCCTTTCACAAGTGATATGATTGCGATTTATTTCAAGCGCTTTCAAAATACAGCAATAGCTGAAAGACAGTATACGGCCTGATATCTAGATTGCCATCATTAGGGAGAAAGAATTTTTCCATGCTTGGTACAGCGACTACGCGATACTGGTGGATTTCATCATCCTAGACTTAGGAAGCGTTGCATTGGAAGAACTGAAGAAAATATTATTAATGTCTTAGCTTACATAGAATTTAATAGGCACAATGGAACTACGGCGTTATCTTTCCATTTGGGAATACCTCGAATTACTGTTCGCTATGGCTTTAAAACGAGCAAAGATATCAATTTGCAGTTTTTACGTTTTTCTTGAAAATTTAATCTATTTTTCAATGTGATGTCAAAAATTTTACATGCCATTTAAGTCGTCGTAGCAAAATAAGAAAAAAACTGATATTTTAACCAATTGCACCCTCTAGCACTTTTATTAGGAAGTATTGTGTAACAATAAGAACGATAACTTAAAAACCTTCATTTGTCTTCCAAAAAGAATTCATTTTACTAAAATTGATTAAGTAGTTTAGAATTTACAGAAAATTTAATGATTACACTTTCAATAGCTTCCCCCACTCTTATTATGGTATGTACGTCAATGAACTTTAACCAAAAATTATGCAGAATTGTCTAGAGTTTCTAACGATGTAAGCAAAGGTTAGTACAGGAGTTTTGGGATAAATTTAAAATTTTATTATTTAATTGCGCTCCCTAGCGGTGAAATACGAAACTTCAAAATAATTTCCAGCATTTTCTCATGGCCACACTCATAATATTTTTTTTCCCATTATCAGCATACAAACAAAAGTTATAGGAAAATCAAAGATACTGCGCTCTTGTACTACAAATTGTAATCATTAATAGATGATTAAATTAATGATTATTTCAAAAATAAACATTGGGAGCTTAAGCACCTCGCGAAAACAGGGGATGCATTATTCATCATTCTGGTATTGAGGTTTTTGACTTGGGTTTTGCGCTTGCTTCAAAGGTATTAATTAGTACAGATATCAACCTTACCGTGCATCTATTTTATATCCAACAATTTATAACTTGCAAAGGAATGTTATAATAAAAGCTTCAAGCTGAAGTTAGTCTAGGCACAAAGCTTCCCATTTATGTATAAATCCCTTACTTATCCGAGACAGGAATTCCTTCTTCTTCAGTACGGAAGCGAGCCCTCACTAAAGTGAGGTTGAGACATAAACCAACCTTTTTTTTTGAGAGGGGGGGCACTTATCTAATAGGAGAATCTTTAAAACGGGGATCCACTTATGCTAAGTAAGAACATTACTACAGCGTGCGGTCTACCGATATGAATATGTTCTACCACTATGTAGTATTACTACCTCGTGCGGTCTACACCAGATTTGCAAATAATGATACAATTTAAATATTTGTACATCATAAACCTTAAAATAGTTTATAGGAACAAAATGGCATTGACGCCCTAGAAAGCTTTAAAGTACCTGCTACATGAATTTTCTCCTTCTAATTTGGTTTGTAAAGTTATAATTGTTTGCATAATTAGGTGAAAGCGGTTGATGGGGTCATTATAAGTGCATATTCCTTTCTAATCACCCAAATGCAAATAACCTATCCCTATTGGACATGAAGGTAACTATCGTCCTATTTAACCGAAGTTTTTCAACCACGTTGACTAGTACTTTGTTTCGAGTGATGATCATATTGCTGAAAGACTTTTACAACAGCGTTATTTTAAATGAAGAAAAGTGGCTTATTTACGGGGAAGAAACCTTTTGGATGCAGACCCATGTCATAGATGCGGTAGTCAAATGCAGAACAAAAGAAGGCGCGATAGAAATGGAACACATAGCCCAATATTGTGAGGTTCTCGCAGGAGTTGCCAAACCTCCTGTTCTGTACGCTAAGGAAATCCCAATGCACAGTACGGCAACTGTAACTGTTAAATGGTTTAACACCATTACCGATTGGTTTAATATGTGCCGGGAGGTTTGCAGATCAATAATTCGGGCGAGAGGATAGATGACTCGCGATGATGATAATCCAATTCAGATAGATGAAGCAAGGTTTGATGGACGGCGAAAATATAATCGCGGAAGAATGTTGATTGGAAATGAGAGACCTCTATCCGAAGATAGCGATGCAGAGGTAGGAAATAATCGCAACCACGAGCGTCGAATTGATGGACCTTGGGTATTTGGGCTGAAGCAAGGTGGTGACTGCAGATATTTTTATGTTCAACGACGTGACGCTGATACCCTAATACCCATCATTCAGCGAGGCCATTTTCAACCCTTGATGAAATTTTCACCCTAATTAGAGCCCTTTTGGTTGTATTAAGAACCTTTTGGTCAGTTCACTCCTTTTTTATGGCTTCTTTTCGGGGGCCATTTTCAGCCTCTTGATGGAATGTTCACCCTAATTAGAACCCTTTTCGTTGTATTAAGAGCCTTTTCGGCAGTCCAGCCCCTGGAAGGTAGGCAAATGCGTGTGTATACAATGTTCTAATTGGTGGTCCTAAGGACAGCCCTTTTACCTGATTAGTATCTGATTGGTTCTTAGCCCCACCCAGCTTCTGAGCTCTGATTGGAGGCTTAAGGCTCTGCAATGGTTACGATACGAAATTTGAAAATGTTCTAATAAGGAGGTTCTAATGCTATCTCATAAGACAGCTATAAGAACTTGTGTTAGGTCTGCGCGCTATTGTCGTGAGCCCCTTGGCTGGAAATAGTATTATAAGGAAGTTCTAATGCTATCTCGCAAGACAGCTATAAGAACTAGTGTCAGGTCTGCACCCTCTTGTCGTAAAACCCTTGTTGCGAAACTTGAATTTGCTTGTAGGGCCATCTAGTGGTGTATGGGCTAATGAATATTTTTTCTGTAATAAAAGTAGCGTTACTTAGCGGTAGGACTAATTAGGGATTGTTGTGGTGCCATCTATGAGGGGAGATTTGAACTTGTATTACAATAAGGGGCCTAATGCTAACTTACAAGACAGACGTAGGGCTTCACAACTTGCTTTCGGGTCTTAACCCCTGGTCCCTTGGTGGGAAATTTGAATTTGAATATGTATTTAAGCGTTTACATTCTGATTACTTATTGCGAGAAATTTGAACTTGTATTCTAATAAGGGGCCTATTGCTAACTTATAAGACAAACATAGGGCTTCGCAACTTGCTTTCGGGTCTTAAACCCTGGCCCCTTGGCGGGAACTTTGAATTTGAATATGTATTTAAGTGTTTACATTCTGATTACTTATTGCGAGAAATTTGAACCTCTATTCTAATAAGTGGGCCTAATGCTAGATTACAAGATAGGTATAAGTTTTGGTAACTTTCTCTCGGGGCTTTGACCCCTGACCCCCTTGGCGGGAAATTTGAATTTGTATTATAATAGGAGGGGCTCTAATGTTAACTTGTAAGACAAATGTAGGGCTTCGCAACTAACTCTCGGGGCTTCGACAAATTGCCCTGACCCCTAGGTGTAAAATCCGAATTTGTTAATAGCACCATCTACTTGTGTATGGATTAGTCAGTGTTTTCTGCAATGTAGCTGGCGCCACCTAGCGGTATATTTTAAAAGCGCATACAGGTAGCTGTAATGGGTATGGTGGGAATGATGAAATAAGGGGCCTAACACTAGCTTTTAAGGTAAGACGTATTCATCTGGGCCTCATGCAGGTAAAATTTTGCGACGCGAGACTTTCGGCGAAGGCTGTTTCAGCGACTTCTACTCCAGCTCTCCCCGAACATAACCGAGATTGTAAGACAGGTGTAGGGCGTCGCAACTTGTCCTCGGGTCCTCACCCCTTGTCGTGATCGGAACTCGTTCGTGGGCCTTCGTGTATTGTCGTGGTACCCTTGGTGGAAAATTTGAATTTGTATTATAATAAGGGGGCCTAATGCTAACTTGTAAGACAGGTGTAGGGCCAAGCAACTTGCTCCTTGTCGAGGCACCATGGGCGGAAAATTTGAATTTGTATTTAAGTCTCTGTAGGTTATGGCTGGAAATATGAATTTGTATTGTAATAAGGGGTATAATGCTAACTTGTAAGACAGATGTAGGGCTTAGCAATTTACTTTCAGGCCCTCGTCCCTCGACCAAAAACTTGTATTTGTTTGTGGCGCCATCTATGAGGGGAAACTTGAACTTGTGTTATAATAAGGAGGCCTAATTCTAACTTATAAGACATGCATAGGGCTTCGCAACTTGCTTTCGGGTCCCATGGTGGACAATTTGAATTTGTATTTAAGTGTTTACATTCTGATTATTTTTTGCGAGAAATTTGAACTTGTATTCTAATAAGGGGTCTATTGCTAACTTATAAAAGAGACAGACATAGGAACTTATGTTAGAGCGTGCGCCCTCCTGTCGTGGCCCCTTGTTGGAAAATTTGAATTTGCGTCGTCATCTAGTTGTGTATGAACTAATAAATATTTTCTGTAATAAAGGTGGCACCATCTAGCGTTATATTTCTAGGACTAATCAGGGTTTTGTCTGACATCAGCTAGTGGTATATTTTAAACTAGCGAATGTTTTCTGTAATAGAGATGCGACTCCGCCTAGCGGTATACTTCTGGGACTAATTAGGGTTGTTTGTGATGCCATCTAGTGGTGTAAAGACTAATGAATGTTTTCTGTAATAGAGGTTGATCGTGTTCGTCTCTTTCTCAAACAAACAGATCAATGAATCACATCAAATCAAATTAATCAAATGCAAGATGGCGGCAAGTGTACCTCTTCTACTACTGTATATAATAGATGTCGGCAGTGGTGAAGGTTATTAGACAAAAGTATCGCTTTCATGTTTGTATAAATAATAAACAAAATAATAATACTGGTTCATTGTTTTTGTGTTACAAATCCATTACCATAGAATCTGTACTGTAGACCGCACACTATAGTGGCACCGAACATTCTACCTTAACTTGAATTTTAAATATGAACCCTGAATGTGAGCCTGGTTTAGTTTTAAACTTGGTCACGCCTTATTTTGAAAATAAGCCATTAAGTTAAAGAATAGATCTGAATCAACGTTACTTTCTTATATTATTGTGTAAATTTTCTTTAATATTATCTTTCTCGTACTCATGTAATTTCCCTATTTAAGTTTATATTGATACAGCACTAACTACTACAGAAATTTAATGCAACAAAAACTCTCAGATTAAAAATTATCAAGATGAGAAATCCTAGCGTAATTTTTTACCACCAGAGAAGTGTAAGGTACAAAACTGTGTGCAGTTTCTATTTGATTTAATCGCAGCAGATAAGAGTACTTTACATTTGATAACTTACGTGTACAATGGGCTTCCACCTAGGTGTAACAATCCATAAAATTTGTTTCAATGTTTCAAATTGTAGAATAACGAGAAATAGAATACTATGAACAGAGAGAGTACTCGTTATTATACACATTTAACAAGTATTAAGGTTTGATACAATTTTTAATGCTTAATCGGGTGTCTAAGGTTATTCCCACTTGTATATTGCGAACCAACAGTTCAGCGATTGTGAAAAAACATTTTACAAATGAAATATGGAACAACGTTCTCTCCGAACATTGAGAAACGTAACAAAGGTTGAAATATTTGAATACGTTTCAAACTAAAACAGTCTATCTAAAAATTTTTATATTAGAGAGTAAAATTAATAAATCACCAACATAAATCAAGCTGTATGCATTCCAGAAATAAATAAAAAACTTTTTACACAGGTCAAAGCACTACTGTTGGCCGTTTGAAAAGCACAAATGCAGAATTAAAGAATGAAATGCAGTGAATGTTGTCATGGTAACGTGTTTTCATCGGGATTTTTAAAATTCAATTTCCTCGACTACGAGTGTAAAACAGCGTGTTCTATTTTTCTTTTACCAATGCTGCATTTGTCGTTGTTGCACATGCATTCCAAACCGTAAATAAATAAATACCTGTATTCTGGGGCTGGACATCCTTGCGCAATACACAATAAAGCAGCCCCTTCATCCTGAGGTACAGTTATTGTACCTGAGTGTTCTACTATTACAGGAGCGACAATCCCCCGATGTTCTGCAAATAACAAAGAATTTTTAATTTACAAGCTTTACAATACTCTGACATTTTATAGCAGTTTCTCTATTTTGTCTGGCAAAACAGTACAGAAACAGCTCAAATAAGGGTGTTGATGTGACTTAGGGAGAAGGAATGATTGACAGAGGTAATAAAAAATGTATGCTAATTTTTGTGAAGCTGGATAATTGAAAAAATGAAAAGCGACACTGCGTGTCAGTGTCACACCTTTAGTTACCCTGTCTGATCTCGATCAGCAGAATATTCCCAAACAAATCGCAAAATAATATTTTTGCAACGTATACGACTACGATGAATAAATTATTATTCATCCGTAAATTAAAAATCTCTAAAGCTTTATAGAAAAAACCCAGTTTGTTACAAAAGAACTGATGAACAATACAAAAATTAGTTTTAAAATATTAATATACAGCTGAGTGGTTAAAAATTTCAATTTTTCGTATCAGTTGACAAGGGAAAACGTATAATCGATATTTAATTTACGCAAGTTTCTCTTTATGTCTGAGTGTTAAAAAAAGAAGGAAAAATTTACTGAATTTCCATTAAAGGTTTCTTTTAGGTTTGAGTTACTAATGCTAAGCTGCAGAACTGATATCGTAGTATTAATATCTTATTCTAGAAACGCTAAATTCTCTTGGGCAAGATCGCTTCATCAGTTTTCCATTTTCTTTCAATTTCAGATTATGACAGATTACGGACAAGAGGTATTACGTTAACTTTCTTTCTTATAAACTGGACAAAAATTTCAAATTTATTTGACGAAAATTTCAATATTCCAGTTGTTAATTTTATTAAACAAATAAATCTATTAAATTCACAAGAAAAAAGTTATTACTAAAAGAAACAAAAAAAAAAAAAAGGATTTGACCAATTTTATAAAAAGCTTTCGTGCTAAATTTTCCCCGCAATTTCTAAATGCGTGGAAATTTTATTTGTGTTTTTGTGTGAACAGGAATCCCTTTTATTAATTATTAATTCTTGTGACAGCTTACTCCAATATTTTGTATTTAGCGTTTTTACTAGATTGCCACATATTCATTTTAGAATTAAGCTAACCTGATTTACGTTTGGGCTCAGAGAACACAAGCAATTTTTATAGTGCGCCTACATAATTTATTTCTGAATTAAAATAGTATACCTAACGGCTTTCCACATTTGTTATTCATACTGTATAGGATGGCCAACTAAGAATGCGAGGTACTGTATCAGGGAAAAAAAAGTTATTACCAAAACGGCCAATACAAAAACCTGGAAAATATTTTCATGTTTCTGAAATGGCCGCTAGGGGGCGTAACTGTAATCTTGAATATAAAAGAGTGATGTTTCTGTGAATTCTGCTATATTAACCTAATAAAAAAATAACTGATCTTTGAAGTCGAGGACAATCTCAACTTTTATTGTTTGGCACTTTTTGACGTATGTCTTAAAATAAAGTGGTGGGGGGTATTCAAAGGTTTCCTTAAATCACCCCCCGTATCTTCGAAACGGCTAATCCGATTTTAACAAACTTGGGCGCGTTGAAAAGAGTTTTGTTAGTTTCATATGTCGTCGCTAGTGGACTTTGTTCGACATTCCGACAGAAACGGTTAATTTTCGCAAAAAAATTAAATTCATTGGTATAACCTTTTTTCATGAACAAGTAGCTAAATGATGCCTAAACAAGTTCGTAAAAACCACATCTCGATATCTTATTCCTAACCTAAAATATCGGCCAAAGAGGACTTTATACGAAAATACCTTACATTTTTATTTTGTTTTAACTATATTTTTCTGGAATTGTTTCTATTAAGTTGTGGCCCTAAAAAGGAAAGATCTAAAGGAGAAAGGTTTTTAATGCCCCCGTAAATGCTCGAAATGCTGACCATCACTCTGTGCATTGCTGAGGCCTCTTATGTGTAGACAAAACTGCAGCTTCAATTTCGGCACTGAATAGGTTACCTAGAAATTGCGATTTTAAATGTTTGTAAATTTATTCACCAGAATAAAATCGCCCTTTTAAAATTACTACGGGCAATTAAGCAATGCTAAAAGTTATACGAAAGGCCTATTTTTTGTTTGTTTAAATGCATATTCACTATGGATGTATACGAAAAATACAATTAATAGAAGCAGGCAATGGAAACAGATACATAAACAAAATATACATAATCCTCAAATTGTCAATATTTGTCAATACTATCGCGTTATTTTGAGCAATTTTTGTGCTTTCAAAATGAGTTTTACGAATAATGAAGCTGTTGACATGCTTGCGGTTTATTTTGAATGTCTTCAGAATGCCGCAGTAGCTAAAAGAGTTTACGCGGCTCGATATCCAAATCACCGTCCTTGCGATGTTTTTCCACGATTAGTGTCGAGCTTACGAGCGAATGGTAGTTTTCGGCCTACGTTTCAACGGCAAAGAATTGGAAGAACACAAGAAAATATTAACCATGTACTGGGCTATATTGAAGGAAATCCTCATGTTGGCACAAGAGCATTATCCACTGAGTTGGGCATATCACGGACAACGGTTCAAAATATTTTGAAGAACCATAGGCAAGTTTCATGGTCATCAAAATATATAGGTATTCGTTTAAACTTTTTTTAATTACTTTAAGAATGCACCCATATCATGTCGTTTTGCATCAAGCCTTGAAAGAGGATGATTTTGATCGAAGGTTAGACTATTGCCATTTGACGTTAGGCATGATACGCGAAAATAGAGAATTTTTAGTTCAAATTCTTTGTAACGATGAAGCCATCTTCAGTAATGACGGAAGAGTCAATCTGCACAATATGCATTACTGGTCAGCAGAAAATCTCCATTGGTTGCGTGAAGTTCAGCGCCAAGGACGTTGGAGTTTAAATGTATGGTGTGGCATACTGGGAGGCAGAATTATTGGGCCATATTTTTTCGAGCAACCCCTAAATGGCAATGTATTTCTTGAATTTTTGGCCAATCAATTACCGTCGTTGTTGAAAGATGTGTCTCTGGAAACAAGGTAAACATTGTTTTTGCAGTTGGATGGTTCCCAGCACATTTTGCTATTAATGTGCGAGAGCATATTAATGCAGTATTTCAACAGCGGTGGATTGGAAGAGGAAGTCTGTTTCCATGGCCTCCGCGATCGCCAGAATTAACTTGCCTCGATTTTTAGTTATGGGGGCGCTTAAAGGACATCGTGTTTCGGACTCAACCTACTACTAGAGAAGATATGAAAAACTGGATTCGTAACGAAATACGTAACATACCGAGAGCCGAAATTGAAGCTGCAGTTTCGTCATGAGAGGCTTCAGCAATGCATAGAGCGTGATGGTCAGCATTTCGAGCCTTTACGGCGGCATTAAAAATCTTCCCCCTTTAAATCGGTCCTTTTGAGGGCCGTAACTTACATAATAGAAACAGTTCCAGAAAAATATATTTAAAAAAATAAAAATTTAAGGGATTTTCGTCTAAAGTCTTCTTTGGCCGATATTTTAGGTTAGGAACAAGATATCGAGATGCGGTTTACGCGAGCTTGTTTATACATCATTTAGCTACTTGTTCATGAAAGAAATCCCTCTAGCGATGACATGTGAAACTAAGAAAACTTCAAATATTATAACATTTGTAGCCCAAGAATAGCTAATTTCAACGCATCCAAGCTTGTTAAAATCGGCTTAGCCGTTTCGAAGATATAGGGGGTTATTTGAGGAAACCTTTGAATACCACCCACCACTTTACTTTTAGACATACGTCAAAAAGTGCCAAACAAAAAAAGTTCAAATTATCCTCGACTTTAAAGGTCAGTTAATTTTTTATTAGGTTAATATAGCAGAATTGACAGAGACATCACTTTCTTAGATTCAAGATTGCAGTTACGCCCCCAGCGGCCATTTCAGAAACTTGAAAATATTTTCCAGGTTTTTGTATTGGCCGTTTTAGTAATAACTGTTTGTTGCGCAAGCCTCTACGATGGATAGTTTCCCAAATACTGTACCTCGCATTTTTAGTTGGCCACCCTGTACAATTAGTTAATTTCGTACAATAGTTTATTGCTGTTTTTCCAAAATCGTCATTAGATATTTTCTTAAATATGTTACACTTGTGATTAAAGTTAACTTCTTTTACTATGGTATTTGATGGTCATCGGCGCGTAGCATTTATTTGTTCAATTTGGGCCCATTGGTTATGAGGTTAGTAATAACCGATACAAACTTTTGAATTGATTTAAGATAGTGACATTTTAAATCCTGGGGAATTATAAACATTTTCTGGATGTTATTAGTTCCTAGGTTTGTATCGGTTCCATATTTATGCTCTGTTCCATCTTATTTTATATTAGAGCAGGTGATGATATTTGTTTTCTGTAGTGAAATTCACATTTGTCAATATGACAAAAAGTTAATTTGACGCCGTCCTGTGAAAATTTGTAACGTGTTAGCGTTTGTAACGTGCTAAAGTTTGTAACGTGCTAAATTCGCCAACATAAATTTAATTATAATAAGTACACATGTACACCCTCTATACTCCAATGGCATAATGTAACTTATTTACTCATTTAATAGCATATTATTGTTAACATATGAAATTCTCGCCAGATGGCGGAATGAAAAATACAATAATTTGGAACTTTCTTTATTGAAATTTTTATCGATACAAAAGCGACCTGTATAACAATTTTTTGGTGGAAAAAGGATTGATCACGCTTTCTTCTTCCTTCTGCCGATCGCCATATTGGCAACGCTAGCAAATTTCAACATTTCTTCTGGAAAATTTCTAATAACGGTTATATCGGGTATAATCTAGAAGAAATAACTACGACAAATCATACTTTTCTGTATACTCTCTGTACCAGTTTTGTTGCTCGCATTTAGCTGCGGTTTTAAAGAAATATTCTAGTTGCTAAAATTTGCGTAAGATGACATAGATTTTTCTTTCTTATTGGTAAAACATAACTTTCTTTGTTAGCATTTGAAGGCGTAACACCTCTAATGATCCTTTCGATCGACATCGGAGAAAAGTACATACCATTGTAATGTGCCCGTCTACAGCAAAAGGGCTAATTAATGTAACCTTCGTTTTATGTAATACTTTCGTACCTTATCCTTTTAGCACGTAATGGTTATCACCTAATGGTTTAGTAATTACCAGTTATCTCTAAATATCTGGAAGTTAACGATTGAAATTTAACTTCGACAATTGCTGTAAAACGTCTGCACCTTCTATTCGCTACATCTTCTTTTGTGGACGCTCAACGGATCTCTTCATTCCGCTCGAGTGTTATTGTTATCTATCACATGAATTTGAGTACATACTTTATCGCCGCTTTTTATTGGGATTACTCGACAGAGATTTCTTTCACGTTCTACTCACTATAAAATAATAATATCGAGTAGTAGAATTACAATATTATCATACTTACTTTATATGAAGCTCAAATTTTGCAAGTCAACGTAATTGACCAAAATTATACTGGTATTTGTTAACGATTCACAAATTGCTAAAACATTTATCGATTTTATATTTAAGAGTTTTTAGTAACATTTTAATTTACAATTTTCATTACTAACTTTAAATTTTTGATAAATTAGAAACCACACCCATATCATTCACAATTAGCTACGAATTTAGTTTTTACTGTGGAGGTGCGCAATAGAAATTACGTCATAATAACTAATAGCTCCTGTTATTTTTAATTACCCTTTTGGTTTAATATACACCACCACCTAGCTCAAGGTTTATATACCTGTAAATTCTTGGTATTACTTGTTTGTGCCATATCTGTAACTTCGTTTAATACATACTGGGTGTGATGCCTGAAATAGTGGGACGAATTCAGTAAAGTTCCTTTTTTTTACATTTTAAATCAACCATTTTACTGTTTATATTTAACCGTTGGAGAGAACATTCAGTTGCCAGTGTTAGCCTTCTTTTCCTGTAGTTTACTTTGATAGTAAATAAATAAAAGAGGCCATAAAAAAGGCCATTTATACCTTAATTTAGGTTTAACGAGTTTGTCAATTATATCTACAGTTGTTTTTGGATGTTGTACAACTACAGCAAGTACAGTTTATTAAGTTTGATTATTTTCGGACGCTGTGCTAGCATTACTGTGTATGTTTTTCTTTCAGGTTAAAACAATGAAATATCTTTCATTCTATGAAGGGAAAAGTTTAAATTTTAGATTTTATTTTTGTGCTTAAAAGTTAACCATTGACCAGGTCTAAAATTAACCGAACCTGATCAACTTGAGAACGTTATCACTGATTTTTTATTCTGGTTAATAACTGTAGTGACCGAAATTTTATTTATTTAGTCAAATTTTCATTCCTGTGTTCCACGATACATTTTAGTTGAATAATTTAGATAAAAAAATCTGGAACACTGGAACTGTGGCAGGATCTGTAACAAACAAAATACACCCACGTACCACACAAAATTAAAAAACACCGAACGCGTTTTGATAGCTACGCTGTCATCATCAGCGGTCGACTAGGGCGGACTAAATGAAATTTCTGACATATACCATCAGCGAGTAACACTTCGTTGCTAATCTGGTGAAAGATTAGAATTTGTTTGTTTGAATTCTGTCCAAAGTATTAATTTGTTTATTTTAAATGTTTGATTAATAATACTCATCTAACACTGATTTTTATCAAACATATTAAGACTTGTCCCAACGTTGTATGTTTTATGAGCTAAAGTTCTAAAGAATTTGATATCGTTTAGTTTCACGATATTTGTTCAAGTTTTGACAATTAATCTTATAAATTCCCGACCTATCCTGTTTATCATAGATAATAGTTTGCAAGCTGTTTTAGGCAATCCAAAGGATAAAGTGGATAATCAGGATAGGTCGGGAATTTATAAGATTAATCGAAAAATTGTAAACAAACATATGTGGCAAACTAAACGACTACCAAAATTCGCTTTAAAGAACATTTAGCTATATAAAATACAAACGTTGGACAAGTCTTGTAGCATATGTTTGACAAAATCATGTAGAAGATGAGGTATCATTAATCAAACATGTTATAATAAGCACGAACTATTGTTATGAAAGTTTAGAGACCTTCAAACAACTTCTAATGAATAATGATGATCAAGGACCTTTAGGCTACTCTGAACTCTGAAGTTCTAGTAAAAGTTAAACAGATTTCATAACGTTGCATAAAATTGCACAATAGTTAATCATGCATCCTCCCTCCAGACGTAAAATCCCAAAAACGTTTAAAAGTTTGTATACGTCAGAGCATCTTCCACCAATACGGGCTTACGGAAGCTCACCAAAAAAATTTCGTAACCACCCTCGCGAATTCTATATAAAAACGTGGCACGCGCTGCTGAAGAGGAGTCTTAAAGAAAGAGTGTTAAAGAAAGCATCTTAAAGAAAAATCTTGAAGTCAGAAGTCTTAAGTCGCACAGAAGAAGAAGAAAGAAATCCTTTTTCAATCTCACTCGTTACCAGAAGCTCTCTACGAGAAGCACGCTACCAGAAGAATTCGAATCGAAACCGTGTGCTATATCGTCGCGTTCGCGCCGACTGCTACCTGTTGTAAACCATCCGCTTGTAACCGCCGTCCGAGTAGAAATCGCGACTCCGCGACTTGATAGCATCACCGAAGTTAAAAGGTTAGAGTTGCAGAGATCTAACGGTTAAAGTACGTAAGTTGAGATACCTGGTGATAGGGATATGCAGGGTTGTAAGCCCGACGTACTCTTCTGTTACTAGAGGTACTCTTCTGTTACTAGACGTACACACCTACACTGTGGAGTTTGAAGGGTAGTTGCCCGACATTCCATTTGACCGAACGAGATCCTATTGTTTGGTATAACGGCTGGTTTGCCCAGGTTACTAACAAAGGAGATCCACCTATACACACCTACACTGTGGAGTTTGAAGGGTAGTTGCCCGACATTCCATTTGACCGACGGAGATCCTATTGTTTGGTATAACGGGTGGTTTGCCCAGATTACTAACGAAGGAAACCCACCTACACAAATTTACACGAACACTACAACACAACACACCTCGACAAACGTACCAGCGACCGCCAGATACCTGTAATTAAAACCTCGTCGGAAGATTAAGCTGAACACCTCGTTAACGCCGTTAATCCAGTAATATAGAAACGTAACCGTAAACACTAGACGTGTCCGTCACTATTAAATAACCACCTGTAAAGTAAACAAACCACCACCGCCGCCACCGTAAAACGTAAGTTGCACCTTTGACAAGTACTAAGATTGTTACCGTAAACCAGAAACTATCTGATAGTTTCTTGTGTTAAATAAGTCAAATCGTGATTGTTAGACGCGAAAAATTTACTTTAAAATAGAAAACGAAGGTTTTATATTTTAAAACGCCAACATAACAAAAAGCTTTTATTTTTACTTTTTGTTTAAATAAAAACCGGTATACTAAAATTAATCTCGTAAGAGGAAACAAATAATACGCCGCCACCGTACACCAGCTACCTAAAGAAACGAAAAGCTTTCATTTAACTAAAGGTCGTACATTAAATGGAATGTAAATGTGAATGAGTTTATTTTCATAAGAAAAGCAGGTATAAAATTATACACTTATAAACGACCGCTTTAAAATATTGATTATTTCTTTAATGGCAGAGTATTGAACTCAGTGTCTTATCGTGCACGTGTTTATACCGCGTTATCTGGCTACCTGCTTCTGTATTTTATACAGGGACGTATTCAGGTAAAATTATTTATTTATTTCGGAAATTAACCAGTATAAATTGCAACAGTTCAAGGACGAAAACTAAAAGTCAAAACCCCAAACCTTCTATTAATGTTACATTACAGAAACTCCAGAGGACCACCTAACCATTAGTACCTGGACGAAGGATGTCTACTTAAAGATACCGAAGAGGAGATGGCGTTACCGTTACAATTTGGCACCCAGAGCATGGGTCACAGTTCCGTACATTTACCTGTATCTATATCTTAGTTAAATAATTTAAATAACCATATAATATAGAAGTGTAATATAAATAGGAAATAAAGTATATATATATATATATATATATATATATATATATATATATATATATATATATATATATATATATATATATATATATATATGAACCTTTGTAATCTATTTGTTCAACGTGTTGAGAGCCTGAATAACGAACCCCGATCCTTATTTTGCAAGTACAAAATTCCGACTGAGCTAGAAAAGGGAAAAGTGAGAATTATTCATTAGTAGTAATACACTCAACAGTCAAAACGCTAAGCCATCAGCGCGTTACATCCTTACCATTGTCAACATAATTCCATTGAAATGGTGTTTCGTAAAAATATTACAATAAACAAATGAGCTGTGAACCTTCATAGAAAAGTAGTGTTCAGAAATTATGGTTTGCGGTTCTTATCCAAATGTTTTCCTACAATGCGGCAAACTTTTTTTCGCACACGGAAAAGATTATTTCAAATGATTGTGAGAAATTTTTGGATTGAAGATATCCGACTAGGATAATCCGATTCAGATTCAGATAGAGATATGGATTCAATTTTTTTGGCGAAATAATGCAGTTGTGATAAGCCTCCATTATTTGGTTTTGTCAGGTCTTGTCCGTAGATATGAAAGCAGCAATATTGAGGTCAATCCCATTTAGCCACGACTAATATGGATATATTTATGTTTAGTTCTTTCAGAGTAGTTTTTAATATCATGAGAATGATCCTTTAGTTTTGTTATTTCTAGTTTTTAAGAATTTGTTCTAAACAGTTTTATTGTACGTAGTACCAGAAGTCTTTGTGATTATTTACACCGCTATTTGATATTTTAGGTTCAATTACATTTTGAGTAGTCGCGTATTTAATTACAAAAATTTAATACTGAATTGAATTGACCACAAAAGAACTCTCAAATAATTTTGTTTAGTACAGCCAAGGCTAGCGTGATGATTTCCTTAACAAATACTTAACAATTGAATAACCAGACGTAACATTCGTAAAACGGGCTAACTCCAAAGTTGTAATAGCAAATACCTTTTTGATATGAAAACTAACTATGTGATACGAATATTGAATTATAAATGATTATGACAACCATACATAATCCAATGTTCGTAGTGAGAAACATATTTCACCTTTTTTCGATAGCTGTCTCATTTTTCGAGATATCTTGTTTAAACTTGGTAAAGGGGAGTTTTTCTGGTAGACAAACGTGAATATCTATTTACTTTCAACGTAAAAGATAGAGGATACCACCAACACCTTTCCGCTGTATTTTTTTTGTGGCTAAAGATTTTAAAAGACTTAACATTTCCGAAACGTCATTATATTTTCTTTAAAAAAGGTACTCTTATTTTATATCGCTAAATGGTTCCGCTTTAGAGGAAAATGTGAACTTCGCAGAATGTACCGGGTGGACAGATAAGAATGCAACGTGCTGTTTCTCGGAAACTATTCGTCGTAGAGAGTAGCGGTAAAAAATTTTATTACTGAAGTGGCAAAAAAAGACCGTGGAAAATATTTTCATATTTGCAAGATGATCGCCAGGGGGCATAACCGCCATCCTAAACTTTTAAAGTGATTTTTTACTGAAATCCACCTAGTAAATGCACCAAAAAATTATATGGTTTTTAAATCTCACCTTTATTCGAGTAATTTTTGTTTGACGTGTCTATTAAAATAAAGTGGCGGGGGGTGATTCACTGATTTTTTAAATAAACAGCTGTAACTCCTAAACGACTGAACTGATGTTCATAAACGTAGTCTCATTGGAAGAATTTATTGCTCCATCAAATCCATCTTAGCTGTAATATGTCTAAATATTAGTGATGCCACTAGAGCGCGTTTTTTGATATATCAGTAAATTGCAAAATTCTCTAAAAAATTAAATGCAACAATATGACTTTTTTTCATAAAAATAAGATCAAATCGTCCCTAAATAGGATAGTGAAAACCACATCTCGAAATCTTATTCATACCCTAAAATACCGAAGAAAATTCAGTGATTATAAAATTTGAAAAAGTCCATATTACAACGGTATTTATTCTTATTTATTTATCTTTTTTCAAGATGCAATGAAAAATTTCATCATTTTATAATTTTTAAGTAATAAAAAAAAAACATGTAGGGGCATAATAATCAATGCATAGGATATGCAAGTGCAGAATAGGCAGTATATTTAATAATAACTAAATTTCTTTTCTTCGATATTTTAGGGTATGAATAAGATATCGAGATGCGGTTGTCACTAACCTATTTAGGGATGATTTCATCTCCTTATTATGAAAAAAAGTCATATTGTTGCATTTAATTTTTTAGAGAATTTTGCAAAATTTCAGATACATCAAATAACGCCCTCTAGCGGCATCACTAAAAATTAGACATATCATGGGTAAGATGGATTTGATGGAGCAATGAATGCTCTTTCCAAAGAGACTAAGTTTATTAAAATCAGTTTAGTAAATAAATTGGTTTCTTAATGTTGTTACCCCAGAAGTAAAAAGAAACACTAAATAAGAAACACGGATATAGACTTTAGCTTATTAGAGGGTGAAACAAAAGGTTCGTGACCAGCTACACGAGTTGGTATGGATCATGGATTAACGATATTTGTAAAAAAAGAAAATAAGTACGCCAGAAGCTTAATTGTACATTTTTCCGAACCACAATGAACTTCCAAAACTGCATAACACAACTCCACCTTCAAGAGTAATCCTTGAACCGTAAGGGTACACGAAGTGGAGGAACGTAAACTCAGACAGAGATAAAATAACAAAAAAGTGTTATTTGTGAAACTAAAATTAAATTGGATGACAATAATGTGTATATGTAAATATTGATTTAAATTTATAACCAAAGGAAACAAAAATTGTTTTTTTACAACAGAAGAGAAGAAGGAAGAAGAGAGAGAAAAGAGAGAGAAAAAAGAGAAGAAGAAAGAAGAGAGGAAGAAAAGAGAGAAAAAGAAAAAAGAGGAAAAGAAATAAAATGGAGAAGAAGAGGGAGGAAGAGAGGGAGAGGAGAAAGGGAGAAGAGAAAAGAGAGGAGAAAAAAGAAAAGAGGAGAGGAGAGGGAGAGGAGAAAGGGAAAGGAGAGGAGAGGAGAGGGAGAGAGAGAGGAGAGGGAGAGGAGAGAAGAAAGAGGGAGAGGGAGAAGAGGGAGAGAGAGAGAGGAGAGGGAGAGGAGAGGGAGAGGAGAAGAGGGAGAGGAGAGGAGAGGGAGATGGAGAGGAAGAGGGAGAGGTAAAGGGAGAGGGAGAGGGAGAGAGAATTAAAAAAACTAAAGATATTCGAAACTCACATAAGCCAAAAAATGTAACAAATTAATAAATTCTTAATTGTGAATAACCGGAATAACGAGCTATAATAAAACGACGTCAGCTGATTTGATAATTGAGTTCAACAACATAAGGGTAAACCGTTCGACGTAAAAAAATAAGTATTTACAAAAAAAGTAGGAAGTAAAGTGATTCAGATAATTAACTAATTTGGGGAAGTAAGTAGTTACGCAATAACAATTGACTACTACAACATTTAATGCATTAAAGCAAATATTCTTTTAGGTTTCAAGACATACATCAAAGTATGAAATAAACGATAATCAAAATTGCAGATGAAGGGACGGTGGAAAATTACACAACACACATCTGACCTTAAGCAAGTACTCGTTACCCAAGTTGCTGAACCGCTAGTAATCAGTAGGTTGTCAGAGAGAGATTACTGTAACGCTGGTGTAGGGTGGTACTATAATGAATCCAGCAACAGTAGCACGGTCATTACAGGCTTCAACAAATTAATGTAGTTACAGATACCCAGAGCTAAGCGGGAAACGTATCTCTAAGGTGTAGTACGAGACTTTGGAGAAGGCATCGAAACAATTTAAATGAATGTTTACCTCAACGGTGGAATGCTACCCCAATAAAGAACTTGGTGCAATTGGTACTTTTAAATCCTCAATCGATAAAATAATTAAGGTGAGATAATAACCAAAATAAGTGCTTAATTATTTTAATCTTGATGGCCAATAATCTTTTAAATCCCCTTCGATATAGGGCGGTTTTTAATAAGAATCGATTAAAAAAAATTGCATCAACCAAACATAAAACTAAAAACCTTCAATCCATCAATTTAAATTGTTAGTGGAAGGCGGTGAGGGAAGAACTATTAATCGGAAATGCATTAGTGAATTGTTAGTGACATTAAAATAAAAAATTACCAAAATTTTGTTTATCTAGGCTACATATTTTGAATTTTTGTTGGATAGACAACCTACAATACACCAAAGTACAAACCTTTACATAATTTTGGCGAATTTTCAAAAAATTGACAACTGAACGTAACAGCGTATAAGGAAGAGGTAACTAAAGGCACATCTTCTCCAAAATCATTAAGACATGAGTTTGATGCAAATAAATCCAAAGAAGAAATTGAATTTGTCTACAGAATCCGCGACTACAGACCGGTCAAAACATATCACGGGGCGAAGTAAAGATCTACCAAAGCTTTTACTGATAGCTAAATACTATCCAAAGGAGGTGTAGCTAGTTTATTGCATTTTTGCACCAACGTATTCTGCATGATCCTCAACCGTTTTATTAAATTTAAAGTCTTATTAAAAAAGGGTTGGTAACGAGAATGGTTTATACGATTTTGTTTTATGGGAGTGTGTAACTCCATGCCCATGAGGATGACTTCAGATATTGAACGAGGAATGCCCGAAGATGAGGACGACTTAAAAAATTCCATTTAACTGACTTAAAACACCACAAGGTTTTTGAATGTTGCGAACAACAGAGGAATTATGCACACTAGAACTTACTTCTGTTAGACAATGGTCAGATAGGCCTAGTGGTGAAAGAACTGAAGTCTTATAAACACGTGGGTTTGACGTAAGAAGGAGATCTAGAGGGTGTGGAGTATGGTTAGGGATATCAGAGATTCTTGTGAGTTCAGAAATTATTTGCATGAGATCACATAAAGTAGAAAATGTTTCTTTACTACGACCAGCAGGATTAGCAGTAGATAGGCATCGGAGCTAACTATAACTATGGCAATCAAAGAGGTCTTGAGAGTTATTCTCATTAGGAGGCCTACAGATGAAACAGTAGAATTTTACCAGTTTAGGATCAGAATGTTTAAACTAGATTCTCCAAAGAAGTCCTCTCTTTTGTATCGGCAACTACAGTGTATATTGTATTGCGGAAATTGCAAGTCGGGTGAAGGGGAAACTTGTGGATGAGATAGAAACAAAAGTCACATTGTAATAATTTAAGATGCTGGTGAACAACATTAAGATTAGACCTGATACAACGGATGTTGCAATAATGGATCAGAGACTGAGTACCTTTGATAAGCGAAATCACTTGGGCCCTGAGCTCTCGGATAACCGCACGAGGTAGAATTTTACTTCCGGCATTTATTACCCCAGAAACCACAGCTTTTTCTCCTTAATTTTGGACTTTCAATCCGATAGGAAGACAATGAAGGCGAGAGGAGTATAGAATGAGAATAGATTAGGGATATGGAATAGCGAGCCCGGCAGTACTTACACAGCTCAGAAAATCGGAGACCTAATATTAAGGAGCCCATGGTAAGGATGATGGTACGTCCCCGGCTGGAATGTGGTATACACGCCTCCCACCTTATTCTCAACACAATACTCCGCTTATAGGGGTTATTAATTGAATATATATATATATATATATATATATATATATATATATATATATATATATACAGGGTTAGTTAAAAGTATGGAGACGGCGATTTATTGTCGTTAATATTCATTTTAGGAAATTATGTTCAATACAAAAGTTTGTTATGAAATTATTATCTACATTTGAGAATACTTGAATTATTTTTTTCTTCAATTGTTTTTAAGTTACGACATCATCGATATTTTTTTGAAATGACAACTTATATTTCTGATTATTGATTTCGATAGTACATTCCATTCTCTTTTCAACGGTATACAATTTTCAATATGTTACATTTGAAAAAAATTGAGAAAAAGTGCCTTAATGTTCAAATATTAAAGATCCATTAAATTCGCAGAATTAATTAACACGGTAACTAGATTCATTTATTTGCAATAAACTTATCAGTCACAATCGTATCATTAAAAACAAATTAATAACTAACTAAATTAAAGTAAATGTTCAAATTGTTCTCCATTTCTAATTTGACAATGACTCAATCGATTTACAAAACCCGGAGTAGAATTTTGTAAAAATTCTCGGGGAATTTCTTCTATCGTTCTAGTAATTCGGATTTTTAAATCTTCGACATCGTAGGGCTTATCTTTGTAAACCCTGTTTTTTACGTATCCCCAAAGAAAAAAATCTAAAGGGCTTAAATCAGGCGAACGAGCTGGCCATTCAATACTTCCTCGTCTCCCAATCCATCTGTTTGGAAAGACGTTATCCAAATATTGACGAACATTTGCACCATAATGTGGTGGGACGCCATCTTGCTGAAACCAGATACTCTTATTGAGATGGTGTTCATTGTTTTCATCTGGATACAGCATAGTACAAGCAGGTATAATTTCATTTTGCAATAACTGCACATACAGAGCCGAAGTTAAATTGCCATTGATGAAAAAGGGACCGATAATATGAACCCCTAGAATGCCAACCCAAACATTAACCTTTTGGGGGTACTGCGTATGGTGCTCCATAAACCAAAAAGGATTTTCCGATGACCAATATCTGCAATTATGTCTGTTTACTTCACCGGTAAGACAAAAGGTAGCTTCGTCAGAGAAAAGAATATTGTTGACGAAATTTGCATTATTATTGCAAATATTTGACATTTCTTCACAAAATTGTAGTCTCCTATCAAAATCATCTTCCGTCAACTCATGTAGAAGTTGTACCTTATAAGGTTTATACTTTTCACTTTTTAAAATTGAAACGACCGATGACTGTGAAATATTGTGATTGGCCGCTAATTGATTGGTTGATAAATGGGAATCTTCAGATACGGCCAATAGAACATTCAGTTTTAGTTTTAAGGTTTTACCAACAACGGATTTAAAAATTGGATTTCTGTTTGGATGCGTGTCATTAATGCCCACTTGCACCGGTTCCGCTTAAATTTTAAGCGTCCCTTAAACACTTAAACTCGTTGCACCGTTCTGTACGAGGTAGATAAGCGACACTTAAAAGCGAAATATTTAAGCAGTACGTGATCCACCGTTTAAACTGTCGCTTAAGTTAAGCGATTGCGCATTGCGAAAAAGGAGGTTAACTTGGCGCAATCAGCTGTTATTCTATCAGTGTAATCACATGTGTAATTGTGTAATTAACGATGGCAATGCGTGATTTTGATTTTGATCAAAACGAAGAAATTGAAGATCTGTTGCAATTAGAAGTAATGCAGTTTGGTATACCAAGACAGATTTACCAGCGAAACAATTACTATGATGCAATGGGTGATGTGAATTTTCGAAGGCGATTCAGATTGTCAAGAAGGTGTACTCTACAGGTTTTGGAGTTAATTGTTGAACAGCTTGAATTTACATATGACATGTAGGTGATAGATATATTAATTAAAACAAGATATTTTGAATAATGTTGTAGGAATAATTCTCTTTCGCCCATGAATCAGTTGCTACTGTGCCTACGTTTCTATTCAACAGGTGGTCATTTACAGTCAGTTGGTGATTTCCATGGTGTACATTTAGCTACTGCGTCAAGAATTGTTAAAAAAGTATCGGAAGTATTAGCTAGATTGTACAACCAGTTTATTCAATTTGGAGCCGATGTAAACACTTTAAGAAGAAGGCAACAAGATTTTTATAATAAAGCAGCATTTCCCCGTGTAATAGGTGCCATTGATTGTACACATGTAAAAACTCAATCTCCAGGTAAACTATAAATATAAAGTATAAAATAATACAAGTTCTGCAATGTGTTTTAGGAGGAGAAGATGCTGAAATTTTTAGGAATAGAAAACACTATTTCTCTATTAACACACAAGTCATATATGATAGCAAATTGCAAATTTTAAATGTGGTGGCAAGATGGCCAGGGTCTACTCATGATGCTACAATATTTAACAACAGCAATACCCGACAGCGGTTTGAAAATAATACCTTCCGTAACTGTTTACTTCTAGGTAGGTACATATTTATATTTTGCTATGTGGAAATTTAACAATAATGTCACAGGTGACAGTGGTTATGCTAATAAAATTACTTATTAACACCTCTACTCAACCCCATAATTGCCGCAGAACAACGTTACAATGAAAGCCATATAAGGACCCGAAATGTCATCGAACGTTGCTTTGGAGTTCTAAAACGAAGGTTCCCAATTTTGGCTTATGGTACTCGTGTGAAATTAGAGACAACGCTCAACATAATTGTTGCGGCTGCTATTTTACATAATATAGCACTAACCATGGGAGATAACGAACTTCCAGCAGTACCTGAAGAATTGGATGCTCATGTTCTCAATCAATTAATAGAGGATGGAGAAATTCCAGTAATACATGATGAGCATGGTCATGCTGCCCCTGCCAATCTTGTCAGGAGCGAATCCATTAATCAATACTTTGTTAGATTATAGTACTATAATAATTCATGAAATGTTACTTTTTGTTTATAATTAAAGTTAGAAAACATACAAGTTATTTTACATACATTCAACACCTACACAATAATCAAAGTATTATTTACATGGAGTTCAACTTCTCTAGCTGTTTTTTTTGTAAGTCTATTTTTAAAAGTAAGGACTCTTTCTCCAAATTAAAAAGAATTTTTTCCCTCTTGGGCTTTTCCTGCCACTGACTCTCTGCAAACTCAAACTTCCGTTTTTGGTGAGCATGTTCTTCTTTCAACAATTGCAGCTGTATGGCTCTTACTTCAGACCTAGTTGTGGCCATATCTTCATATTTTCGTGCAATTGTTGTTGAAGCTTTGAATGGTCTACGACGTGCTTTCCATTGTGATTGTTTCCCCCGTAAGTTTTCATTTAAAGGGGTTTTTAAATTTGCTGCTTTCAAATTGCAACATTTTCATCCTGAAATAAATAATATAATCAATAAAATGTATTTTCTAATTATAAGCTTTACTTACTGTATGAGAATCATTTTCAATTTCTACTACAGGCAAATTATGTTCTGGGTGCAGTTCTGAGGTTTTTGGGGTGGCATTCAAGGGCTCTTCAGTATTTCCTTCAGCATCCCCATCGCAACTGTAGGGCAGCCCATAGACACTTTTTGTATTTAAAATTGACAACGTTAAATCAAAAAGGTCCGTATCTCCGGACTTTGATGGTGGGCATCCACCCGTTCCTGTGCAGTTTCTGCGTTCGTTTGCCACTTGATTGCGTGCATTCTTCTTCTGATTTTCATACATTTTCTTTAAATTGTCTGTCGTTCGGAAAACCATAGCGACAGAAGCAGCATTAAATTGTTCTGTGACTTTATGCGACACATTGTCTTTGTTACGCCAGGTCACAGAGTCCGTCTTTTTACATTCCAAAATTTGTTTATATTTTTCAACCAATTGCAAACACAACATCGTCGGTTGAAAAATTTGTGCTTCTCGCCCTCTTTGCTTTGGAACCTTCCATTTTCAAAACAGACGATCAAATACTTTGGATAAAATATCACAAAAAAATTAAAACGCGGTGTTATACTGTTATATATGAAATTCTAACCTATATTTTCTAGAGTTTTTACTTAAAACGCAGCGTTGCCAAGTATCACGACGTTGTAAGCGTCACTCAGCTAAGCGGCGCACGGAAACAGTAATTAAAGGGTTGCTTAATTTTAAGCAACGCTTAGCTAAGCCGTACTTTTAAGGGTAACCGGTGCAAGTGGGCATAAATAAATTACAAGCGTCTTGTAAACTTCTGCGTCTATTTCCATAACCCAGTATCATAAGTATTTCAATTCTTTCACGATCACTTAAACTCGCCATTGTTAATATTAACAGCAACAAATTGCACAATTGAAATATGTCAACTATTTGACATAAACAATAACCACTGATAAAGTTACCTCGCTCGAGTTTGTTAATCGCCTCGCTTTTGTCTATCTAGATTAATTCTGCTAATTTAATGGATCTTTAATATTTGAACATTAAGGCACTTCTTCTCAATTTTTTTCAAATGTAACATATTGAAAATTATATACCGTTGAAAAGAGAATAGAATGTACTATCGAAATCAATAATCAGAAATACAGGTTGTCATTTCAAAAAAATATCGATGACGTCGTAACTTAAAAACAATTGAAGAAAAAAATAATTCAAGTATTCTCAAATGAAGATAATAATTTCATAACAAACTTTTGTATTGAACATAATTTCCTAAAATGAATATTAAGGACAATAAATCGCCGTCTCCATACTTTTAACTAACCCTATATATATATATATATATATATATATATATATATATATATATATATATATATATATATATATATATATATATATTTTTTTATTATAGTTATTCACAATACAAGACGACGTAAATAATGATTGTAAATTTCTGTTTTATTATTTATTTATTTTTCATTATGCATTATTCTCAACCTAATTCTTTTGTTTGTGTCGATTAGCATCATTTTTCTTGCTACCCGTTGTACATCTTTTCTAGGCCGCGCATCTAATACCCTGCCCTTGCGACTAGCCGATACAATAGTTCTCTGCACAACAGAGCAAATACTGCTGTCACAGAGCCCAAGTATCATCAAAACCAAAGTTAAAAAGTAAATTCCGAGTCTAACCCAGAATCAGATATCGAAAACAAAAAAATGGACTAGAAAATATTCCAAAAATTAAAATCTACTAATTATGATACAAGCTATACGTTGCATGCACGATATTGGTACTCGCCCTGATTTTATGGCTTATAATAATTAGATTATTAGGAAAAGGGCTAAAGTTCCTTCATAATGAAGTACATCGATGCTGCAATAATACATTTTTGTTGGGGAACCAAAATAGTCTATTCAACTAATATATGGAACATTTGTAACAATTCCAAAAATCGTTCTGTCAATAGTGAAGTTCAAGGGCAACAATTTTTAAAATAATTCTTACTGTTATTTAAATTGGATTTGTGGACCAATATTGGCACCTGAAGGATTTTATATTAAATTCAAAAATTTTAACTAGAAAGTTATGAACTTTTTGATTTGTGCTTATACACAGGATGAACCTACAACACAGTGATGGTTAGATTTGGACAACAAAATCAATTTGCTGATATTTGTCCATATTTGAAGCAACACAGTATGCGTTGCATTATTAGAAAGTATACGGTTTTGTACACTTTTGTAAAAGTTGGCCGCTGTTTGGGATTAAGATGCTACGTAGCCATTCTACACTTAAGTTTTATATAAATTTCTCACTGCAGAACTTGTGAACTTTAAATAAAATTTTCGCAAAATTATTTCATATTATTTTTCTGTATGTTGCAAATTAATTGGTAACTCTTACACGGGATAATGATCATATTATCTTTATCAACACTTTATTCCATTTATTGTGCGACACCTATTCATTTGCCTACATTTTGCATATTTGGCGCACATTAAAACAGTTTTTCTTTCAATCAGGTTATTAAGGTAAGCTTTTAACAAAAAATAAAATCCCTATAACGATACTTGTAAATACCACCACTTTTAAGTGCTTTGCACGTAAGAACGTAAGTGTAAATATGAATTCTTACCTGCTATTCGCACATTTGCCGGACTACTTGAAACTATTTGTCGACTAAGACGATGCATTGTCCTACAGCGATAACTCGGAAATTGATCACTAAACTCAAGATTATGAATAAGAAGATCCCCTGAAGGAAGTTGGTGAAACTTTCCATCTGAAACAAAGAAAAACTTATACAATCCGCACAAAGTTAAGGTTATTAAGTTTTCTAAACAAATAAATCTGTAGCAACAAGAAACAAATCCGTAAATAAGGTCAAGTAAATCTCCATCGTTAATAAAATATCTTGCCTGTTTTTACTTAAACATCAAGAGAAAAATTTTCTCAACGTGGTTTTCTTATTTTTGTTATACTTGAATACAACTTTTTCTTTTAGTTTTATGTTTTTGTGGAGTACTTGACTTGAATTTGAACTGAAAAAACATACCTTACTAATGAGATTCCTTTATAAGTATAAGTAGATGTAGGATTGAGCAAAATAACTCTATATAATTGTTATTTGTCTTGTTTGACAAATTTATTTCTGTTTTGTGACTCATTTTAATTATAAATTGGTAAAATATATAATACAACAATAAATAGTGTAGTGTATTAACAATTGAGGGTTAGCTAGGAAGGGTAATTAACAAACCCTTGTTAATAATAGACAAAGCGATGTAATTGACATATTTGGGTTGATTTCCATTATAGATATATTCCCTACAATTGTATATTTTGCAAACTATTGAAGGGAACGTGAGAGTAGTATTTTCAAACAATATGTTTCTTTAAATCACATTTGCCTATTGCTTTTAAGCTTTTGAACATATTTTTATACCCGGCGGCGGTTTGAATATTAAGAATAAACAAAGATAATAACAATCTAACCAATAGAGGTTCTGTAACGTAAACGGCTCTTTAGTTGAAATAGGCGGAAAATAACATTTAGGATTGCTATAGTAATAAATTTCTACGAAAAAATACGGCTCTTTTAAACCCATACCAGATGTGATTGTTAAAACCGATAAAATTGTAAAGTTTATTTAAAGCGTAAATAAATACCATCCTTTTGTCTAAGAATTGAACTCAAACAGGTAAAAATCTTTGCTATAACAATGAATTATAAAAAACTAATAAAAAATAACTTATTTTATGCCACAGTAGCGCGGGGTAGAGAAAGAAATCATAAATACATATTTGTAGGAAAAATACCAGATATGATTGATCCGTGTAATGAACCCCTTTCTATAACAAATCCTAACGTAAGCATTGTTATAGAAACGGTTTTATTAGCTTAAATGATAAAAATAAATAACTGGCTCTAATTTGTAATCGAAATTCTAAATGAAAGTAATTAAATAATTTCCTTTCTCAAATAGATAATAGCAAGCCGCGTTAGAGAACAATCCAATCTGAATACAAGTAGGAAGGTACAGAATAGATTTTATCGGTTTGAATATTACTAATAAACAAAAGTAATAATAATCTAAACAGTAGAATTTTTTCAAATATAAAAATGCAAAGGATTTGACTATATAGGGCAGATCCCTATAAGTGGTAAGTTTTTGAACATTTTTTCTCTCTTTGTTTTCAAATTTGAAGGTTGATCATATTTTTATTTTTGGTACTATTTGTGATTCTAAGTTTAATTATAACAGTGTGTTGCATATTGTCTTATACAATATTTTTCGTGGGCTCCAAATTCAAAATTTAAGCTGACTTTTACCTTTGTTACTACGTTTGACCTTAATTGTAATTAATTAATCCTAAAAGTTAACAATTTCTCTCGGGAGAGCTAATAGGGCCATTATCGTTATTTATTGTTAGCCTTCAATTGAAAAAAAAAAGAAACTTAGAGGATTGAAACATTGTCACAATTCGCGACAATAATAAAACAGATTTGATAAATTAATATTAAATTAAATAATAGAAATAATTATAACTCGGGAAGCTGGATTAAAAATAATTGAATCAATTGGTCGCAAATAAATAACAGAATCCGTTGACATGCGTGAGAGCCAGGAATCGCGCAGGGAGCAATCTGGTTGAAACGTGATGAGATTGAAGGGTATGTAAGTGAAAAATGGATATGTATCATTGTTAATCTTGCGTTGTTCATTCTCTCAATGTGACCAAACCAACGTAATTTACTACTTTTATCTATCATCGTCTTTTCCTCGTCACACTCCGTCATTATTCATTCATTCTTTCCTTGCCCTTCTCGTTTTACCACATGCGCTTCTCAGGTATCTCATACCCACGACATTTGTGTTTCTTTCGTGCTTTTTTTTGACATATCCATATCTCACTTCCACACAGTACTGATGGGACAAACACACCATTATAGATTGCTCGTTTCGCAGCTAGGCTCATGCTATCGTATTTTTTCTTCCTTCCAGCATTGACCCATCATCCAATCTCGCCCTACATTGTACCATCTACTGAAAACATTCTACCCAGATACACCAGCTTGTCCACTTGCTCCACAATTGCACCTTGCAGAGTAAAGACTCTACTCTCCTTTCTACCTTCCCGATTGAACACCATAATCTTAGTTTTGTTCACGTTTACCTGTGGGTGTATGCTCTAACAGACTGCATCAAATTACCCCAGAGCGGTTTCTAGCTCATACGCACTGTCACCTAATAAGACAGTCATCTGCATACACCAGAAGTCGTACACTTACGTCATCAACCATTACACCATTTGTTTCGGTATATCGTAGCACTCCTTTCTCAATATTAAAATATTCACTCACACCTGCTTTCACCCTAACACATGCCCGACTACCGTTGTATACTGCACTTATTCCATTTATTAGACCTTTTTTTAAGCAATATTCATTAATATTTCCCACAGACTCTCCCTATTCACTCTGGCGTGTGCTTTCTCCAGATCTACAACCGCACAGTACAGCTTCCTGTTTACCCTTAAATGAATGAGATGAATCCACCCTGCACATCCCAAATCTTAGTTTGTATAGTTTCTCGTACTTTATCAAGCAGAATTCTTACAAATATTTTACCAAGTACGCTGAGCAAACGTATTCTTCTGTAGTTCTTGCAATCACTCTTGTTCCCCTTACCCTTATACAGTGGTGCAATGATCGCGCTCTTCCAACCCCTCGGCACTTATCCACACATAAGGCATACATTGAATAGTTCACACAATCTTCTTATAAGCTTTGTACCCCCATACTTTGGCATTACACCTGTGATTTCAACTACACCACCCTCCCTGGCCGTTTTTCAACCTTCCTCAGTTTCATTCACCATCCCTTTTACATTATCCTTATTTAACCCTGCAGTCTTATTTTCCACACTACTGTACAGCTTTCCGAAATATTCTTGCCAGAGTCTCCTCACTTAACAATCGTCACATACTATTTCGTTGCTCTTATTCATCACTCCTGCAGCGTTCTGTTTTGGGCCACGTTATGTATTTTTGACCCATTCCCAGAAGAGTTATTTGTTTCCATCAATATCATTCAGCATTTCCTCTCCTTCCACAGCCATCACTTCCTCTTTACCTAACCTCACTGCCTCCTTCGCTTCTTTGTTTCCTAATCTCACACAACTGATTTTTCTCAATTTCATTTTTTGCAGCAGTCATTGCCATGTACGCATTTTTTTTCTTACACTGCCTCTTTTACCCACTTATTCCACCAAGCATGTTTTTTCTGTCTACCTACAGTCGCCCTTCCACATATCCGTACGGCACAATTGACAACACAGTTTTTCAAGCTTATCCAAGCACTCTCAACGTCAGTGCCTTTTATTTGCCATTTGGGCATAGTGCTAGGCTGCCATCCTCCATCTTCACAGCATCCTTTCCTTTGCGCTTTGTCTCAGACGATACAGAATATCAAGGTGTTTTTTGGTACATTACATTCCCAATTTCAATTTCTTTACCATGCATACCTCTAACATTCCATGTACCTACCAACGAAGTCTGTCTGTTTCGACCTTGACCGCCCCTTATAACGAGGTCTATCCGAAGCAATTGTATTGCTCTCGTGAGTAATAACATAGCGAACAAACCGGTTACTGGCCAAATCGTGCACCGGATAATGTAGCATTCCCTACTATCGGTATCGTCCTACTATCGGACAGTTATTTGTCTACTGCCTCGACACGTAAGGAAGTCAGAAGGTGAAATATAGACGGAGACAGGAAATATATAAATAATTGAATGTATACTTACTGTATGGATATCTAAATGGGTGGGGTTAGAGGAAAGGCCGGGTCTGGTAGACAGCGTAAAACTTGGCTGAATGTAGTAGAGTGTATGATAAAGGAAAGAAAGATAAGGAGTTTTAAAAATAAAAGGGCATGTCAGAGACAATGTATGAACCATGCGAAAGCTAGGGAGGTATGCGAAGATAGGATCGCATGGAGAAAGATTGTGAATGAAATATAAATAATAGGCAGCGATTGTTTTGCGTACCCCGCAAGGGAATGGCGTGAAGGTTAAGCTAAGTTTCACACTTGGAACATTTCTAACTAATTTCCGCATAAGGTCCCATTTAAACAAATAATATAAACATATTAACCTTCGTTTTATTTGTAACTCAATTTGCAGAGCACTTATGAGAGAACACATATTTTACCACTTGAACGAATTTTTTGTGTTTAAATCTGTTATTTTGCTAATCAAACCATATGTTAGAACAGTATAACGTTATATACGGGTAGATTTATTTACATCGTTTACATTTTGCAGCTATTTAAAGCATTTGTGCATTACTCAACCATGAGAGTGTGTTTTTCTTTGAAAAATATTAAGTTCTTCAGGTTCTCTTTTCAATTTAAAATGGAGGAAAAATGTAAAAAAAAATTGCAATTTTAATTATTTTATTTCTATTTTAAATGTAAAAGCTTATTTGGTAAAATCTTTCTTTGCTGCAATTTTTGCTTGAATTAACCCGTCCCTAGTAGTGTTTCCACATACTTACCTAGACTCCTCAGTTACCGCCTTAAAATTCAAAATTTCTATGTTACCGGGAATATTAACATCATTGGTTTCAGTTTTGATGCTGGGATACTTTAAAGAGTTCGACGCAAGTGCCAACTCTCTATTATGTGTTTTCTGTCATCAAGTCCTCAGCATTGACAATTGTAAACATTTTCCGAATGAGTAAAAAAGCATGTCTTTGATAACCTTATTTACAATGCTTTTGAATTTGGTCGGTAAATAACGAGAATATTGGATTAAACGAAATAAATGTTAGGGCCCATACCTACAAGCTGACTTTACAAGAAACCAGGTTGTGGCATATACTTTAATGACATATTCGGTTAATATATTATTTTAATTCCTACGATGATTATTTATTATAACATGTAATCTTAATATCCTGTTGACTGTTGTTAACCAGCGTGCATGTGTCAGTTTTCTTGGCTCTTTAGCTGTCAACTGGGGAAACATTGCCTTCTCCTATTGCTCCAACCATTTCGTACAAATATTTTTGGTCTGTACTTAAATGGCTAACATTTATTGAAGGAAGTTCAGCATCAGGTTTAATTATCTGAAAAGGCACAACGGGCATCTTGTCACAATTGCTTAGCTGCTTTCCTATCGGGCCGGTAAAGCCTCTTTGATCATTAGTTTTTCCATCTATCTCATGAACTAAATCGAAGAGGAAGTTCATTACAGTGCAACAGACATATAAACCAATGAACCAGTTTTCCTAGGGAAACTTCTAATTTTTTTATAACACCATTCTTGAAGTCTGTATTTACTACTTTACCGTCACAACCCACTGCCGCAATTGTGTTTGTGAAGGAAGTTAAAAAGACTTGTCTTAATACTACTGGCACTTCTGGAAGTACGCGTTACATAACCTAAGTAAGTAGAACCTGGTTCCGCAATAAGAACTATGGGTTCATGAGTAACTTGCTTACTGTGATAAGAAGATCCGATTTTCCCAAATACCAATGTCTTGTCTTTTCTTCCGTCGAAGTAGATTCCAGAAACTTCTTTTTGTTGTCTCATTTCCATATTAGCTAGATATTCGCTCCATCTTTTCTTTCTCTTCTAATTTTACTTCTGCCGATGATTTAAGAAGGATCCTCGCTAGTTACTAAATTAAAATCTTTAAGTACAGCGTTTACCATGAGAGGCGCATTCTATATGAGGGTCCACTTCTGTCACATGCTTTAGCCACATTAAATAAAATCACTCCTCTTTTGTAAAGCATTCCTGAAGACGTTGATGATTGTGACATTTGTGATATATTAGACTCGGTACAATCGGTAGTACCTTTGTTATCCATTTGGTAACAGCAGTCGTCTTCTTTTTCCTTAGTTCCACTTTGATCAGTGGTATACCCTGAACATGAGTCTGTAATTTTCTTCTAAAATCTCTTTTTCTCCAACTCCTTTCTTTCTAATGACTTTGTGATTTTCTTGGTAGTTTTAACATCATCTTTTTTCGCCCCTCTGGTTTTGTAAAAATTCTTGTTCCATTATAGGAACTTTGATTTTACACCTACACGAATCAAAAGTGACGCATTTGCACGGATAAATGTCGAATAGTTTTAAATCATCGTCTTTAAATAATTGAATTTTGTCAACCAGTTTATGTTTCTTTATCACTTTATACTTTTCATTGTAGTTTCTTATTTTCTGAATTATTCTTTGGTCTGAAATAATAGGAAGGGAAGGTTTTTGGCCAAAGAGATCTAATATCACCAATAGCTTTTTTTACAAATATCCAACAAACTTGTTTCTATTGTTCTTGAAAATTTTACGATACCACAAATACAACCTTATAACATCAAAATACGTTAGAAGGACGTTGCCACAAAGTTCACTTGGTGTTCCAAATATTTCACATTTCGCTCGGGTCTTAGGCATTCTTAAATTATTAATACAATTAAAAGTAAATTGGAAATCTAATCGGAAACACGTCTAACTCAATCAAACACGTCTAACGCAATCAGACACGTCGCTTGAACTAATTAGGTAATGAACTAAAACCTCCCATGGGTGCTTTCCCAAGGAGCGGAAGGCGCGTGTGGGGTTGGGGAGTCTGTAGTCGACAAGACAATAACTTGAAGTACAAGAGCTATCTAGTTATTAATTTCTTTAATCCACGTGTGGTTTTAGGGTATAAACATAATTTAAAATTGGAGGTTGTTATTAAAATTTTTCATCAAAGAAGGAACCTGAAATTATCACGCAGGACTTTTTTTCTGTGTGAATTCGAACTACAGTATATACCTATTCTGCACCCAGGGATACATAAAATCGAAAAAAAAACCGTTAATTTAAAAGTTTCAAAATTAGGGTTTTTTATAACTTAAAAAAACAACTAATCTACACCCAGGCATATAAAATTTCAAAAAAAGTTTTTATCGCTCTACCCTAATGCGTATATCAGTAAACATTTTAGCGGCGTAGTATCGTTTTACTTTAAATACACCACTCGTTCTATCTATAAATGTATGCACCAAGTTTGGTTATTTTGACTAAGAAAACGTTTATGAAAGCTGCAATTTTTGCCCTTAAATTCTACTTTACCGGCGCTCAGCTGCTCGTGAACGATACAGTAGCCGACACAATGTTGCGCAGGCAGGACTGTAGTACACTAGTTAACACGCTTAGAATAGGAAAAGTATAATACAAATATATAAGGATAACTCCCCTCTTAACCACCAAAGAACGACTAGACTCACAAATAGATTTTGATTTTAATATAATCCAGATTACCGATACTTATTCTACACACTTTGGCACACATTTTTGGCTAGCCGTGTATGTTTGTGTTATTGAAAATTGACGCCCAACGTAGGGCAATTACTAAATTAGCGAATCATCTGATTAAAATTTTATTAGGTTATATCATTTGTTGTTACGTAATATTACTTCTGTATTTCCTCCACCTTTCTTCAATATTTTTTGGTAATTCATCACTTAGGTCGTTTAGCAAGGCAGCGGAACAGAATCAAGATAACTAATTACTTATAATGGAGCACCAATATGAATTAATACATTAGACTTATTTAATGATGTTATTGTAGATCATTCCAAATGTTACACTGTTGTCGATGAAAGAGGTTACTACTAACATCGCGCATAATGAATTGTCGGTCTTGAGGAGATAAGGCGGACACTTGACTTTACAATTATTTGTAAGATTTTAAAATCTGATGTAGCCAATTGCGAATAACTGGAAATTATTAACGGATACAATATTTTCTCAGTCACTTTCGAAAGTTTCTGATTTATAAGTTTCAGGCTATTGCATTTTTTTACTTCCAAATTTCTTTTCTCAGTAGGAAGTACTTAAAGGTTCTAATCTAAACTCTATCCACTGTCAGTTCTGAAATACTTGCAAGAAGAGCGCTACTTCTGTATCAAACTTTCAATGATTCACTTACTTAGAAAAAGCAGTCTTCAATATGCATTGCTAATATAGTTACCAATGTCAAGGATGATCTATATTTCTATGGAATTTCAAATTCCAAGTTAAACGACCATTATGGACAATTTCCTTGTTTAAAAACGTAGAGGAAGTTTCTCTTAATAGTGATTTATGGATACACTTAATTACAAATACACGTACAAATGACCTTCTTTTGTTGTTCTCAGAAATTAGTTGGGACTATGCAAAGCATCTTAATACTAATTCTCGTGCAAATTTCCTAAATAATACATCAACACGTTTACTTCAGCACCGGTCTTCGGGGACCGGGGCATTATTTTCCTCTGGTGGAGAAAAAATTTTGCTACTTTCCGATAGTGCGGAATAACTTTTTCATTTAGCGACATACAAAAATTTTATAAGTGGCTATGTAAGACCATCTATTTATGAGGAGATTTTGCATATTTATGTGTCGGTGCCCGGACAATGGCATCGCTCTGAAGTGATATAAGTATCACTGTAGTGCTGCGCCGTTCCCCGAAAACCGGAACGGTTTTTGTGACTCATACATGCACATTCTCGTTTCCCGCGCAAAAAGACTGTGTATTTAGTGTTTATAAAACCGTCGAACACGGCCTTCGTGAAAATGAGTTCGTTGCGTACGCAACGCATACTGCTGTTTGTTAACGGTGAACATGAGGGAGAACGTTAAGCTCGACATGAAGGTGAACATGAGAAAGAAGTTACGGACAATAATAAATCGGATAATGATGAGACGGAACTAATTCCATATGACAGTGACGATTCGTTGAAGGAACGATATTACTTGCCCTCAGGCAGTGACCCAGATGACAACGTATCTGAAAACGAAGAATACACCGAAAACGCCACAGGTAATAAACAAACATTTCACTCATACATAATTAACGCTAGGGAATGATTGTAGCAACCAATGATGAACCAAATTCAGATGACAACAATGTCACTATCGATGCTAATTCCAATTTACACAGTGATGTTTGGAGCGACGTTCTCTACTCCAACTGATAGTTGGAGAAACCAGCAGGTATGCGAGGAAATTGATAGATGCAGGCTCTTCGCGTAAGTCCAGGTTGAACACGTGGCTTGATACGGATAAACAGAAAATACTAACATTTTTTGGAATAATTATTGTAATAGCTTTAAATCAACTGGCAACACTGAGCTCATACCAAAGTTAAAATGTTAACGTATGAATTTATGGCTTCTAAAATGTCTCGTGATCGATTCCTGCTGCTGCTGCTGCTGAGGGGTCTTCATTTTTGCAATCACCAAAATCTCTTGCGTGTTACGACTGACAGGTTGCATGAAATAGAAACTGATTTCAATATTCTAAACGATAAGTTCAAAATTTCGGTGAATATTGGCAGAACCTTAGTAATTGATGAGAGCATGATTCCGTTTCGAGGACGCATAAAATTTCGTCAATATATACCAAATAAATCTCATTAACATAGGACAAAAATTTATAAACTGTGCTCTATGAATGGGTATACAAATAATATATACCGGAATGAACACCAAAGTACCTGGTCAACGGCACTTGGAAACAACAGTTCGCGAGCTCTTGGAATCTGTTGCCCGAAATGAGTGCTACTTATCTGCTGACAACTATTACTCAAGTTTACCGTTGACAAAATCCCTATTCGAATAGAATATATTATATTGTGGTACACTGCGAACAAATCGCAAGGCTGTACCACAATCATTTTCCACCAAAACGAAAAGAGGAGAAGTCTACAGTCAACAGAATGATTGTGTAAAAATCATCAGATGGATGGACAAGAGACCAGTTCGAATGGTCACAATGGAACCTGAAGGGAATGCATGTTACAACCTACACGCAAAAGAGATCGGAATGGCGATGCCTTTATTAAACCGAGGTGTATTCAATTGTACAACAACGTAAAGAAATAATTAGACTACAGTGACCAAATGTCCTACTATTCTGTATTACGTAGACGGGTTAAGTGGTACAGAAAAGCTATGTTCGAATTAATTTTTGGAACAAACGCTGCCAATTCATAGCTTATTAGAAACCAATTGACTAAACCAAAAAATGTCTATAATAGAATTTCGAAGGGTGTTGACTAATCAACTAGTTGATTTTACTGAACACAATTCAGAGGTACCTCTCAAAAGAAAACCCATAAGTTTATTAAACCTACAGGCCCCGGCAGAAAAAAAAATTATGCAAGGGATGCTACGACAACCTTAGACAAACACACAATTGCAAAGAAACAAAATATAAATCGTCGAAAGTAATTTCATATTGTGATGATTTTCCAGGCAAACCTGTGTCTATTAATGATTGACTTTGACGTCATGTCAAATCTAATTTCTTTGCTTAGTATTTACAACACAGAATTATATTGCAAAATCAATCGGGTTCTAACTTTGTTACCACAGTCGTACTTCTCTGTTTTTCATTAGCCTTTATTATAATTTGTAAAGACAATATTTATATAAATAGATTGTATAATTTAGATGAATTAATAAAAGCAGTTGAAAACAAGATGGCAATAAACATTTCCAAGAGTATGGGTATTCTGTTTAATTTTAACAAACAATGTTTATAATAACTTCAAAGGTGATTACCCCATGGGGCGCTAATGTCAATCGTTGCGACCGAAATTAAGTGTAGTAGTAACAACCTAACCAAAATTTGCTACATGACGTCAGCTTCAATCATTAATAAACACCCGGTTATGTGTTTTTCCTGCTTCAATAAAATGCATTTGTGAATATGAAACTATTTCTTATACTGTATATTAATAGGCATACTCTTCATAACACTCACTCAATTTATTATTTGCTGTGTTACACACCAGCGGTATATAAAATAAACAAACCTTGAAAATCATGCTATTGTGAGCTTATTTAACATCTCCCTCATGTACGGCGATAAAGATAAAGTGATAAGATGTTTATGAACAGATTAAAATTTTCAGAATGCACGTAAAAGAAACCACGACTGAATATTTTCACCATAAAGAGTTGGTTGGCTTCCGGACCCCGGCGACCGGTACCGCACCATTGTAAACACGGCCACCGGTCGCCGGGGACCAACGCTGCACCTTGAGAAAGTCAGCAGTTTTGAGCCCCGCAGTAAACGTGTGATTTAGCCGAAATTTTGATGCGTAAATATGATATCAACAATGGACAAGTAAATTAGTTTATTTGCGAATTAAAGCAAACGGGATCTATGCTATCAGCAGCGAAAGTAAGAGTAGAATTAAGTGGTGATAATCAACGGATGCAATCTTACTGGAATTTTAGAAACAATTACGGTAAATGGATTACACAGGCTAAAAGGAAGCATATCCAAATTTTATTATTCTCTCTAGTAATAAAATGATGGATTGCTGGAAATTAATCAACCATCAAAGAAGTTACGTCAAACGAAATGAATTTTCATTGTCTCTACACAATCGACATTTTGTTTCTACTGGAAGTCATATAGTGAATGGTCTTCCTAGTACAACAAATCACGTTAGGGAGTTCCTAATTAATATGTCTTCTTCGACAAATTTGAAGAAGACGTATTTCATACAGTACGAAGACTAATTTAATTAACGATTGTTTTTCAGAAGGTAGCTTTCCCCACTGTTTTAAAATTAGGACAGTTTTATCTGTTCACGGAGTGATAAATCCCTGATAGACGATTATAGACCGATACATTTTATTCCCGCTAATCGAAAAGTCGCGGTTTATGGTCTGATCGACGGTGTTGGTGCTTCTAAGAAATTACTCTACTATGATACTATATGGCTAAGCCATCTGATTGTATTTACATTCCATATTACTAGAGAAACTATACTACTTGGGTATTCGGGATAAATAGTGAGACGTTTTACAATACTATCTCAATAGCCGTAAACAATGTGTGTCTCTCAATAATGTAACGTCTAGTGTCGAACCTGTGTTGATTGGACTACCACAGGAATCAGTACTAGGCCCTCTATTGTTTTTAATTTACGTACACGACTGGTTAATCTGCGTTAGGCCAAACAAGTGCATCCAATTTGATGACACAACTTTTTAATGTGCAGAAAATGTCACCAAAAACTTTAGAAAAACTAAAACTGTTAAAAACGGGTTAGATACAAGAAATTAATTGTAATTTTAAAATATGGATATTAACCAATGCGAATGTTAAATTATTTGGGATTACAATCGATGTTAAATTAAATTGGGAATCCCCATATCGATCATTTATGTTTTATATTAACTTCCAACACCTTATTAGTACTAAAAGGACGAAAGCTTCTACCTATAGCAACGCTTTTCTCTTGCTACTTTTCATTTATTCATTCTGGAATTAATTATGCAATCGTCTTGCAGAGGAAACCATCTCAGTAGTTAAAGTCTTTAGACCACAAAAGGGGACAATAAGATTGGTAACTAACATTAGTTGAATAGTTCACTGCCGAAACATTTTCAGAAATACAAAAAAAATCCAAGTTCCGTGTATGAATATGTGACACAGTTCTTGAAGTAATAAACAGATATGCTTTGGAAACAACTACAATACCCATACTTGTTGCTACCACTAGAGCTAATACAAAACGTATCGGGAAATAATTTATTAAATTTGCACCTATACAATACAATTAAGACATTTCCTATAAAAAATATAGAATGAAACTCATAAGATTGTTATCATACAATTGAATTTATAGTGTGGAGGAATACATAAGTGCTTCTCCTAGCACATTATACTAACCCTGTCGTTTATAATTTGTTTATCATTATTAACTTAATATCTTTTTAACACGACTAAGCAATCTATGTATTGTAAGTATTTTTCCGTTTGACCACAATGAACGTTTGTTGGATGAAATTGAAACTCATGATGACAATCTACGCTCGCTTATCAACCAGATTGTCCAAGATCAGGAAACTATAAGTCATTATACCTTCACAACATTCCATCAGAATACTTAGGATAGACTGAGGTTACTTCAATTTTCTTATTGGCAGCTTTGTGGAAAACTTCCATTTATTTGAACATAGTTGGCAGAGACAACTACTTTTTTTTTATCTGCTAATCAAAAGCTTCAAATCCAGCTACATCTCCCGTTGCTTTTTTTAGACTGTCAGAATTCATCTCTATGGTGTTACAATTATCTTGATGTAGGGCATGGCCCTCCTTAGACCTTAGCCTCAAAATCGCTAATGGTAAACGGCGTTCCTCGATAAAATTGTATTTACTTGACTTTGGCTATCGTTTGTTCTGGCAAACAATCTTATTGGAATGTAAGTATAATGGTAACAAAATTTAAGAGATTCAAGCTTGCACGCTTCGGGTACCAGTTTTTTTAAATAATTATGGTCCTGACGAGGCTAAGTTTAGACTAAAGTGCTAAGGCACTCACGAACGCTTAGGAAGGTGGACATCGAATTGCCAAGGTATGCTTATGAAAGATTATCTCACATTTTTTATACCATAAGTACGTAGAAAGCAGGAACTATAAGGATGATTCCCTAGTGTAGAAACTGTGTAGTAAAATATGGGTTGCGCCTGTTTGGTACGAGAAGTGGAAATTTGTACTGGATATTGATGATGTGAATGAATAAGCCAAGTATTCCGAGTAAAGATGTACCGAGATGATATCAAAGAATGTACTTCAACTGCACAACAGCCACTGGAATATCGATAACACAAAGAAAGAATTAAATTGGTCGTTCTATGCTTAAAACACTGTAAACCAGAAGTTAAGGACGTGTCGTTTATAAGTCTAATCGCTATTGATTGGATAGGTTCAAAGATATCCAGAGCGTATTGGAGAGCACCAACCTAGAGATGACAATCAGTATGTAAACGAGGTCGAATTTAGACCTTGGATAACAGAAATGGTTATAGGAGGATAAAGTACCGCTTAGATTTGTACAAAAAGCTTATTTTAAGAATAAGTGGTTTAGTAGCTGAGAGAATATCGTCAACCAACGATAGATTGGAAGATACAGTCAATCCTGACATAGTATAGTTTAGTACAGTCTGAAACCTTAAGACTTCAGCTATTCATACTTTATTCATACGTTGAATATATTTGCTGATTGTACCAGTGTACGGAACGAGAATGACCTGCATCATTTTGTTTTTTGGGATGTATAACTCTACCCCTATGGAGATGGCTTCCGATACTGATAGAGTAATGTACGAAGACGAGGACGACCTAAAATAATATTCACGCTATGGAAAAGCTGTAAAAAAATCCCACAAGTCACTCCAATTAGCAAACTTAAAATACCACAATATTCTATGGGTGTTGTGAGTAACAGAGGAATTAGGGTCAGTATTATTTAAAAGTAGGGTTAAACATTTTTAGGTAGAGCAAATGGTCGCGTTATTGGCACAGTCTTTTTGTTTGATATTGTAAAAACGTACTGCTGTAGAGTTTTTCCGTAATTGTCTAGGGGTACGCGCTATGTGTATTCGCCTCCCTCAGATTGTACAAATTAAATACATTTGCTGATTACCCTGACCACGCTCTTTAATTTAGTTTTGCCCTTACTCATTTTTTGACATTGTAAGGATATTTTTGGCTAATATGTATATTTCGCGCTGTACCCCACCAATACCATAATTTTGTAACCGTGTAAAAAGGTATTTATACACAGTAATTTTTAAACTAATATAAATTACAAAACATGAGTTATTTTTAATTTGTCGTATAATGCCATTCCGAATGTTACGTAAGTTGTATATGGCAAAATCAAATGATAGATACGCCTATGATATTTCTGAGGGGCTAAGTGGAAATTTAGATCGAAAGAGTTATTGTATGAAATAATTAAATACCTTGAACATAAAACAAATTGATCAAACGAATAGTAGTTCGTAAAGATCGAATCGTATTATGTTGAAAGATTAACATCCTTAAAATTTCTGAATCTCGCGAAACTACATGTTTCACAATTGCAAGCGTAATGTAAATAGTTCACTTATTGTATCTATATAACTCTGAATGAGTTCAATAATTTAAATTGATATTATGGAAGTACTTTATCATTTTCTTTTGTAAACAATTTGGCGAATTTAAGTGTTTTATAATGTGCTGCGTTAATAATGAGAGACAGTTAATCCATAGTATAGATTTTTAGATTATTTCAAGTTAAGTTTTTAATGTATAGGGAAAGTAATGGAAAATATACAAATGTGAATAAAACTTTTTTTCACGGTGTATTTAAAGATTATTTAGAGAAAATTGTAGATAATCGTTTCTTGACATTGCAAGTATTAATTTTTCCTTCACCTATAAGATAAACGAAACTCAGCAACAGTTTTTAAACTTGCGTAATTTTGTAAAGTAATTCTTCTAAAAGCTATTAAAAAGGGATCATCACGTAGTAAGTTAACGCAAATACACAAATTGGTGGTTACGTAGAGAATTCGAAATTTACGTGTAACGGAATGTTCATTGGTTTAGATTTAGGCAGTCAAATAACGCATAGAGGGGAGAGCTGAATTATCCTTAACGTATGGCGTGTGGTCTTATTTAATAAAATACTACAAAAACACGTACAGATTGCATGTTATAATTAGATTATGAAATAAATATGTAATTAGCATGTTGAAGGAAAGCGATGTAAAAGAATAGCTGGGTGGTTTTAATTAATTAAGTACTACCAAAACACGTGTTGAAGGGTATTGAGATAAAAAACTTATGATTTGCGTGAATTAAATAGATTTTAAATAGACTGTAATTAAGCTACGTATTAATTAAAATTATGTGCAATGTCTTGTTTCGACAATTTAACAAATCAATTTTGAGTGATAAATAAAAGAAATTAACAATGATAACCTTAATTAATACTTAGTTGTCAATGGTGTAGATTACGTTAACGTATCATGAAGCACATTATACGTATTGAACAAATATTGAAAGGTAGTGTTGGAAATTTGTAATGTACCGGTTTGGGCGAAACAAAAGTGTTCAAAGGAACTTTTTATTTATTAAGAATTGATATTCCATTTATGGATAAATATCGACAAGGTTTAGATTAGGTTAGGTTAGCTTAGCTGGATTTTTATTAACTAATAACTCATGAAACGTTTGATACACCTGGATAATTTGTGAATAGGCTAATATAGCTTAATTAGAGCAGCAATTGGTTTGTTTTCGACAAATATAATACCTACAATTTGTCTATTTTGAATAGATTTTATTAATTCTAACGTTTGCTGTTGCTGTTGGCCATGACCTTACCCGCTTATGAATGTGATTTTATAAACTGAAGCTTCAATTTATCAACATAACGTAAATTTTGCGATAAAATTGATTCCTTAGAAGTTTGAATTAATGAAAAAATTAGTGAGTTTTATTATTATTTGATGAGAAGGTGTGTTTTAGTTTTAACTTAATTTGTGGGGATAAAAGAAATTATATGAATATTGCATATTTATTAATGGTTTGATGAACAGAATTTGGATAGACGTGGCATTGCGAATAACTCGGTTACAGTTTTATTACTTTGGACAATTTATTTTGATTATAATTAGTTTTAGACTAGAATTTATGGTTGAAGCAACCTTCAAAATCAAATCCGTGGGTTTGCCTTTTTAGTTGCATAGAGCACGTTGTTCTACTGTTAGAACAATTGCAAAGATGACCTTCTATAACAGTAACTATAATTTTTATCTTTATTATTATTTATGAAATATCTTGAATTTTTGATTAATTACTTTTCAGTTTTCCTATTTAAACCCTAATTATCATATTTTTAAAATTGGTTTGGTGTTGTTCAGTTATTATTACTTATTTTGGCAACAGTAAACGTTTAAGTAGATTATGCGAGGGCGATAGGAAAGTTCAATGACTTCTTTTTACTGAATGATTTACTGATGCAAATATTAGGTGGCGCCACCAATATTTTCAAACTTTTGCACTCTCAAAATTTATTGTTTTTTCAATGTTATGGATTAATCTAAATTGAATGATCGTATTAAAAGCATTTTAACGTAGTTTTGGAAATTTAAAGTATTAAAAATTGTAATTTTGAAATTGGGTCATAGTTTTACCGAGTAGACAATGTTAATTTTTGTGATCATCCAAAAATTTTTAACATTCATTCTAAGAAGCCTTAATGAAATATTAAGATGTAGTGGCGCCTTTGTACATCTTGTATTCCCAAATTCTGAGCTTTGTTGGTGGTATGTGAAAGGTGTTTAAACTATTATTCAGACACTTTACGTCTTACGACGGACTCCTTCCGTCGTCGGTGAGTTCAATCTTAGTAAGCCTAAACGTCACCAAGTGTGAATATATCGTGTAACACTTTTACAAACAAGTATCATTGTAAGATTTAGGAGGCATTTTCGTACCTTATGAGACTTATTAGTGAATTGACATACACATGCAGAGGGTAGCCAGTTTTAAAGGGTAAGATATGCTCATCTTCATACTTCTGTAATTTTGGTTTAACAAAATTACTTGTGTTAACTCATCTCTTTAGGTATTTATTTTACCTGACACATTTTTCGCATTCCTATAACGTTTTTTGTAGTTGCACTATATCCTATTGATACGACCTATTCCTGAGAATGTTTTAATGTTAACTTCTACTTTACTGTAGCTCTGGAGTATTTGCAATATCTTCTACTGCTTCCATACGTGGTAGCACAGAAAGATGTATGTTAAATGACGTCATCATCCTAAAAATTTAATACATTTAGTGATTCGAATTGACGTTTGTTGCTAGCCACGATTAAGCAACACATCTTATTGGCCTTAACTATTCAAAAAATAGGCGAGGTTGTAAATCAACGTAAATGATAGCTTGGTCAAGGAATTTACGTTTCCATTCACCATACATTTGGGTTCGATACCGATTACTGTCTGCTGTGTATGATGTTTTCTCAAGGGGTTTCCTCACATACATATAGCGGCATGATCACCTAATTTTACTTTTCCTCAGCGCTCTCGTTTAAACTATTTCCCGAAACCTAACTACTTGCAGTGATCCAGTTCCCTATCGCAAGAATCCTAATCACTTCCTATTATACCGTGCAATCCAATACACGTTCCAGTTCCTATAAAAATAAGCACCCGAAGCCGAAAATCTTCAGAATTCTCTCCGATCCTCCTGAGAATCCTCCTCAATTCAGACCTACGCATACTACTCACCCGCTACAAAAAAAACCGCCTGAATTTAGCTACATAGCTAATACACGTTCATGACACTTCACGTTTAAGGACATGTTACAGATTGCACGATGCTTCCAAAGAAATCTTACTTAAAAGCAAACCCACAGGCTTTTGAACCTTGGGTTTTTGTTTCTTTCTCGTTTATTCTCGTATTGAGTATCGTTTACCGAGTTTCAAATTCAAACGATTCTTTTTTTATGAAGAATAATTTTAGGTAGTTACTGGTCGTTTAGACGTATACACGTTATCGGGCGACAGCTGGGGCAATCCCGCGAAAGAACGTTTTGTTAACTACTGGTGATCGAACTATTGTTGAAAAGGGGGTAGTTTTCTCCCTGATTAACCCTCGCGGGGATTTTTTAATTTGTTCATCCATCACAGGTTTAAATTATCGTAACGACGTGGTGCAGTTGATCCAATGAAGTGTAATGTGTTATAACTAGTGCTTTCACTTTCCTCTGGAGTAGTCATCGCTTTTATGCGGAATAAATTACGTTCTTTCATAGTTCATAGCTCGCTCATGATACATAACTTGCTGTAAGTAGCTAGATTTTCGTATAACGGGAACGACTAATATTAAGAATTAAGCAGACCTGTTGCAACAGTAAAATAAATTTTGTAAATAATGTGTAAATGCATAGACTGTAATATAAATGTACAACCAAGTTGGATGATAATCGACCGCAATTTGGCATTCTCAATCGACGCACCGATATCCATCACGAGGGAATTTCGAGCGTAGTTACCACACTCATTACTTTTCTATCGCCACGAGAGAAGTCAACCACCAGGTCTGCCCTAGATGTATCGTATATGAAACAGAATTAACACGTTCACTGTCCATATGAGTAGTCATAATAAATGTCTAGGAGTCCCTCATATAAAAAAGCAATGTACCGTATGTGGGGCATGGGACTCTGAAGTTGATGAATTATATGCTTGGAGTCAATGCGTCATATTTGGTTCGTTCTTTTTCGTCAGTTTATGGAAACAAACTGCCACATTCCTTCAGTTCAGGGGAGATATTTGTGTAGTACGTGTTGTTTATTATTCGCTATCAAGAAATCGGGAATATAATTGTCGATAAACTTTGTTGTAACTTCGTACGCTTGCATTGTCATAATGTGGCAAAATAGAACACCATTCACTGACGCGGAATTCCAATATGAACTTGACAATTTGAGTGACATAAATGAAGATAGCGATAATGATATTATCGATCCAGACTATGAATCTGAAGGTAAATGGGTTTGATCTGGTTTTTCATCAATATACATAAATTAAATTGCTATTGCTTTTATAGAATTGTCCTCTACGTCCTCGGGTGAGTCAGAGTTGAGGGAGGACACGGAAGGTGACATTAGCGAACAAGATATAAATAATGGTTCTGACAGTGAAGATATAAATCTTGTTTGGTGTAGCGACGTCTTGAATATAGGAGATTACCGTTTTGTGGTCAATCAGGCTTACAGAAGGATATTGAATATGGTGGTGACAATATTGAGCCTTTAGATGTTTATAAAACAATAATCAACAAAGAAACAATAGACATGATGGTTCTGGAAACCAACAGCTCAACTGCTCGCCATAAAAATGTTGTCTCGATCGTCTCGTCTTTCACGATGGCGAGATACAAATAGTGAGGAAATGGAGACATTTATTAGTGAGTTCTTTCAAAGTTTAACAAGTTTCACTTACAATAATGAAAATTTTTAATTTTTTAAGGGCTGCTTCTAGTGATGGGTATTCTGCAGTTTCCTTCTAAAGAAAGCTATTGGAAAAATTACCAAATATATCACCATACCTTATTTCATCGTGTTCCAATATGCTATAACAGATATTTTCTGATGCTAAGGTGCTGGCATTTTGCAAATAATGAGGAGCCAGGTGGAACTGGAACTTACAAAATTAAATCTTTGCTTGATATGTTGATGAACACGACGAAAGAATTGTACAGACCTGACACCGTCGTAGTTGACGAAACAATGATACCATTCCGAGTTAGACTTTCTTTCCGTCAGTATAGCCCTTCAAAAGCCAGCAAGTATGGAATCAAGCTATACAAAGTATGCACACCTGAGGGATTCACATATAATACAAGTATATATGATGGAAAGGGTAAAAAATTACCAGACTTAAATTTGCCAGGATCAACAGTTGTTAACCTAACAAAAGATCTCCTTGAAGAAGGTCGACTAATAATAACTGATAACTACTATACAAGCCTTGACTTAGCAAAGTTTTTATAAAATAAAAAACAAACTTGCTAGGTACCATCAGAAAACACAGAAAAGGTTTGGATAAAGATGTTATTGGTATCAACCTGAGAAAAGGGGAAATATGCAGTTCCCAACAAGAATACGTGACTCTCCTAAGGTGGAAGGACCAACGGGACGTGCACATGCTTTCTACTTGCTACGGAGACGAAATGGTAGAAACTAAGACAGACAGAAGAGGAAACAAGAAAATGAAGCCAAAACTTGTAGTAGAGTATAATAGGGGAAAACAAGGAGTTGACATTTCCGATCAGTTATCAACTTACTATACGTCACTACGGAAATCATTGGCATGGTATAAAAAACTTGCTATAGAACTTGTATGTAGCACCACCCTGATCAACTGTCACATAATTTTTAAGTCCTACTGGCAAAAATCTCACGCTACTTCAATATACAGAGTCAATTGTGAAAGGTCTCCTAAGTCTCAACGACTCTAAACAGAACGACTTAGCGGCTCCACCAAAGAAGACTAAGATATCTACTCACAAACTACAAGAGATGAGAGGTGATAATGGTGCACCTTTACGAAAAAGATGCCATGGATGCTATTTGATGCTAAAGTCACAAGGTTTGAATGCAAAAGGTGCAGCTAATAAAACCAAAAAACCCTCAACATATTGCTCAGAATGTTCCCAAGCATACTACCTACCCTGTTATAATAAGTCTCACTAGTATGTAATATTGTATTTTTATGTTTATATCACGTTTATAAACTGAATAATAAAAGATATTCTAAAACAGGAATTATTTTATTGTAGCTATATACCGTATGAAATAATGTAGTAACCAGTGACTTATTGTTCAAGTCCATGCCCCGAGTATGGGTCAATATTATACGTTGTATACGTACCTTTGTAACAACCTTTTTTTGTGGTTGTATTAAAAAGTACATTAATTTAAGAATCGTTCATTTATTTGGCGTAATATTAGAAAAGTTTTTAATTATTAATATGTAGAATTGAGAATGGCAATTTAATTGGCATTTCCTAGAACAAATCCGTTGGGTGTAGTATTTCATAAATAGTTATAGTTCCCTTTCTTAAAAAATTGGATTTATATTATGGTATCCGCGCAACGCGTGAAGACTATTAGGGGAAATACTCACTTGAGTTATTCTGAAAGTTTTTTTTTAATTCACTTAATGCTGAATGTTACAGCTGTAAGCATGATTTTTACCTAATTTTTTTATATTTTGTGCCATCATTGATGGAGGGTAATTGAACCGCTCTCTCTCGACCTCAAATCTTGCGATTATTTATTGTTAGTCCGGAAGGATTTTTTTATGTTTATACTCTCGAGTAGAGTGGCGTTTATCCCTGATTTTTTATAAAGTTGCACGATGACCGTTTCTGGGTTCTCTGTCCACTGTCCCTTCGGATCATGGTAGGTTTCGGTTTCCGTTCGTTTTTTACCTTTGATTCAAATTCTTTTACCGGATACTCATTTTGCTCTTCTGATGGTGGTTTGCTTCACTAACCCCACCAGTTAAAGTTTTTTACTTTATGTAAGGTTTCGGGTCCTTGATCCTCGACTAGTGGCGTGTGCGGGTGGTAGCGCGTCATTAGCTTTTTTGCGAGGGGCCTTTCCTGACCGACATCACCACATTTTCCGTACTTTTTCGTACATTTTCTTTTATTTTTTAAATATTGCTTATATTTTAATTAGCTTAACATTTTGTATTTTTTAAATTTTAATAATTTCATTTATTAGTTTAGGGTTTGGAATCTCCGCTTTGGTGATCTCCGAGTCCAAATTTTAGGAGGGGGTGTGTAACAACCTTTTATTTGTGGTTGTATTAAAAAGTACATTAATTTAAGAATCGTTCATTTATTTGGCGTAATATTAGAAAAGTTTTTAATTATTAATATGTAGAACTGAGAATGGCAATTTAATTGGCATTTCCTAGAACAAATCTTTTGGGTGTAGTATTTCATAAATAGTTATAGTTCCCTTTCTTAAAAAATTGGATTTATATTATGGTATCCGCGCAACGCGTGAAGACTTTTAGGGGAAATACTCACTTGAGTTATCCTGAAAGTTTTTTTTTAATTCACTTAATACTGAATGTTACAGCAGTAAGCATGATTTTTACCTAATTTTTTATATTTTGTGCCATCATTGATGGCACCTTTTAAGCACTCACTTTGATTTTTTTACTTTTAATTACTTACTTTGCACTTAGTTTGCAATTATTTTACTCATATTTTTTTAATGCATACTTTTATATGGCATTTTTATAATAATTATTTTTAATGGCACGTATAAGTCAGTAATTTACTATTCTATTTTCTAATTTAAATGGCAATTTTTATTTGAATTACATTTTACAACGCGAGTTCTACATACTTTTATAAATAAATATGGCGAATTAAACTTCAAAGAAATTCAATAAAGTTATGGACACAATAGATAAAGGGAAATAAGCAAGACATTGACCTCACCAAGTTCACCATTCTGCTTCATAGTTACCAGTTACAGTTTATGTACCGAACGTTCAAAGGTAATGTTTTTGTATAATTTTAGAATAGTATGACTTCTGATTTTTAACCTTTTCAATCAGATATTAAATTAACTTAATTATATCATGTTATTTTATTTTCATTTTGATAAAATTGTTTATTATTATTCCTTAACTAGGTTTTGTTGTTCCTATATATATATATATATATATATATATATATATATATATATATATATATATATATATATATATATATATATATATATATATATATATATATATATATATATATATATATATATATATATATATATATATATATATATATATAAAGACAACATGGCGCTCGACATTTTATCATTTTTCATAATTTTTAGATAACATTTTTTTATGAATTAAGTATAAGGAAAATAATTAAGCTTATGAGAAACATGCAGTATTTCAGGTATGTTAATTAAAGTCTAAATTAGAACCCACCCTATCTCAATCTACCGATGAGCCGACGGCAGTAGCGATTGTTATTTGGTAATATTTTTTATATTAATTAAAATTATTTGATCAATTAAAAATTGGTTATTACATCATCGCTTTTGTTTTAATATTATAAGTTGGCCCAGTTTTAGTGTTTATACACTTGGAGCTGTTATATAATGTTATACCTTGTTATATCACCAAGTCCACTGCGTTTAACCTGCCAATTCGTCAACAGTCCATCTTAAAATTTCATGTGAAATTAAACCTAAACGTGACGCAAATAAGGGGCACAGGTTTCACAGAAGTCATAAGGCATGACCCATATATGGGTCATTGGACACTGAACGTGTTAAGGTAAACCTTATTGTGCACTTACAGTTTTATTTGCTTTTCATGACTATTTTAGTGTAGAATTTTATTGCAAACGTATTCAATCTTCCGAAATTATAACTTTGTTTTACGTCTTTTTTGTGTATAAAGGTTTTAGTGACAAATACTATGTTCGAAAGTTATTGAATTGATCTGATTAAGTGTGATTTCATTGTATTTTTTATGTTAATTTGACGACGATTTTATCTCAATATATGTTTTTTTGGTTTATGGACTTGGGTTTTTATAATTGCGAGTTTTGTTTACGTTGTATTAGCTTAAGGAGATCATAGAATTGACATCAATATTTTTTGTGTTTATTTGAGAAAGTAAAGTAGTTGTGTTCGACAACGCTTTGAGTAATTATGTATTATAACGTAGTATTTAAAGTTTGTTGCGCCAATGCAACCTTATTTTGATTTGAGTATATTTTATAGCGATCTGATTGATATTGTAGATTAGAGTAGAGTGAATTTCTTAGTTTCTTTTTGAGATACAGGGTTCATTAAAAAGCAGACATATTAAATGAAGTAACGTAACGACAATTATTGATTCAGTTTGAGTAACGATTGTCTTTATTTATTATTGCCGCACGCACTTAGTTTAAATAAGCGTGCGAGAATATTTGTAGTCTTTCAGGTAAACGGAGATCTGCTGGTCCAGGCCCGGCATGTATTGCGGAGAAGGCGACAGGAATCGTCTTGAAGTTATTACCTGTAAAATCTAGGGCCCTCTATCATAAAGAGTACCTTCAACAGCTGGAAAGAAATTAAAGATGTAGATGTGTTACTGAATTATTTGCACGAAAAAGTAAGCAATAGTATACTTAAGCTATGTTTCCCTACTTTTATGTCTTTTACTTACTAAGTACTTACTTTTTTGCAGTCGCAAACGTTGAAACCGTCGACAGTTTGGTAGAAATATTCGATGTTAACGACAGTTCTAAATGTCGAGGAAAATATTAATGCTAATAAATTTCCAAAAGTTACCGCCCTTCTGAAGAGGAATTCGGTGTTTAGTTTATTTTTTGTACCACTGTTTGCCATTTTTTCGCCCACTAAACTTTAATCGAGAGCAAAAGACCAAATTGATCAATAATTCTTTAATTTACTTCACTACTGGACGGTGAGTGACTGAGGGAAATATGATTAGTAACACCAGGCGTACTTAATTGTAGGTTAAAAAGCACTCGCAATCAAAATACTCAAAATACATTTACTTCTTAAAATTTCGAATTTTAACTGAGTACCTCTCTGGTCTACAATAGCGAAAGAATTTATATTTATTTAATTGGTTATAACTTAAACTTCCGCAGATTTGTTGAAATTGCATGTAAACGTACAACTTAAATAAATAATAAAGTGAATATCAAACGTTTTAGGTAAATGCATGTTGAATAGGGCAGTAGTACGAAATAAATAGTGCAGTTCAAATATACTTAAAGCTTCTTATACATCTAAACGAAGACGTCTACCTTGGAATATGTTACGAGTGCTTGTGCACAACGCGATCCGAAAGGAGATAGCTAATACTGGATTATGCATTTCAGTTAAGTAAGAGAACTTATCTTTGTTTATTTAAAATTGAAGTAAGTCAATAGTCGCGTGCTTATAGTAGGTTTAATTTTTGAACTCAACCGTTGAATATATATATATATATATATATATATATATATATATATATATATATACATAGTTTAAGCAGCTTGATGGCAGCGTCGACAGGATTTATATAAGAGATTTCAAAGTATATGTCTATGGCATCATGCAGTATATTTGTTACAGTAGTTTAATTTGAATTTTAGCAGTTAAATTTTACACATGTGTTCATTTATTCTATTTATTACAAATCAAAGTAGAGAACACCACTGTATTAAGTCAGAAAGAAGCACATGGACCAACTTAATACATAATAGGGTATAACATTTTCACTTGTATTGAAATTAATTGTGACATATATATTCGATGTTTGTGATAGTTAATCTACAAGAAATTAATATAATTTTTTCAATACCTCAATTATTTCATTTTTAATGATCAAAATGTATAATTTAACACTGAAATTTGTCCTTATCCCTTAAGTAGAAGAAGCTGTATATGATTAGCTCAGTATATTATTAACTCAAATATAAATTGATATTTATGACTAATGGTCAGAGATTAACATAATTAAATTAGCTAAGTCGAAATTTTCAACATTTTATATTAACAGGTAGATCTGAGTAACCTTATAACATTATTATATTGGGGGATTAAGAAGTAAATTGCATGCTGATTTCATTTGCAGTTAACAATTTTTCGAAGCATTGAATCTGCAATAGTAGTATTAAATAATAAAAACTCTTAACAGAGTTGACGATTGAAATTATGTTTAAAGTGGTTTACATAAAGCGATATTTAGATCAACAATTTAAATTAAAGGTACCTTACAGGAATTTGACAGGGTTAACTTCTATTGTAAATTGCATATAGTTATGTAAATAACTGATATTGGAAATGACTTCTGAGCATTCCAGCAGCCAAGCCAGTATTAATTTTGTTTCTTGTTTATTCTAATTTAAGCCATTTATATTAAGTGTAAATTATAATTTAATTACAACCATCCACAAAAGAGCTAGCCTGGGCAAATAATAATTTCTCTTATATTATTCAGTATTTATATTATTATACAATTACCATGGTTACGATACAAAATAAAACACTTGTCTTTCAACAAAAATTAAGAAGTTACGTTACAATTTGGCTCCCAACGTGTCGGAATAGGTTTCCCGTCTAATGTGGTGACGAAACACTAGGTAGCACTTCAAGTCTTAACTTTTAAATGAATCATTACAGGGAGAAGAACTAAATTATAAAGATGTTTCTTGTAACGAAGGTACAGAAATTCTCGTTTTGGTTTTCGTAAAAGTTAATTATAGTTTATCAGGTTGTAAAAGCTCTGTTTGATGCATTTTAAGTACAAATTGTAAAAGTATAATTCAAAAGGACATTTTGATCACAATCTACTGTATTGGGTTGCTGGAATAATTCCAATTAAATCCGATTTTTGGGTTACCAGGTTTTAACCATAAAATAAAGATTTCCAGAAACTTGCCCAGTTATTTCGGATATTTCAGCTGACCACTGAAATTTTGAGCTCTTGGAAAACAAAATTATAGATTTTCCAGTACGATAAATTAAATGAAGTTATTGAAAAATAGTCGTAATGTCCTTAATACAGAATCTTTCGCTGTCTGTACAGTAAGCGAGAGGCGAGTTCGATAAAAGACTTCACTTATGTTAACAAATAAATGCATCCTTCTTTTAAATAAATTGGAACAATTCTACCTTAATCAAAACATGTGATGACAGTGATAGCAGGTTTACTTCTCAATTAGGAGTTTATGTACGGACTAAGGCACAAGGTTCGTGTATGTAGTGGGTTTCAGCCTGACCTTACAGTGTACGCTATTTGGGCTGTAGCATTGTAATACTTCTCCGTCAATCAAAATCAATCCTTCTTTTATATTACACACAGGCTATTTGTTAATACCTTGCCGAAAGTGGCCTTACCCGCTACCTTTTTGTCAACGGTTGAAAACCCGGATGTCCTCTCAAACTGCATTTTATGTGATGTAATATATTTATTTATTTACATACTTATTTACATGTACAGTAGTATTAATTATATATAGCCTACTTTTTGGATAACTTTTGTTACAGACTCATCCTTATCGTGATTTAAATGATAATGTATAATTTTTATCACCAATTGCTTTTCTGAAACATGAAGGGGTTTCACTTGTAGACATTTAACAATTTCTGCGCATTAGACTGATAGTTTAACACTAAACCAACGAACATGTCAACGAGTCCTAAGAACATACAACAACAATAATAACTTGATGTATGCTCCATTCTTATTTATACTAGTACGATAATTACCTAGCCGTAATTGTTAAGTTCATTTACATACAATTAGCTACCATTGAATAACTTTTTCAAGTTCAGTTTAGAAAGTAGTAAAAGTTAGAATATTATAAAAAATAATACCAAATTAAAACTGCTAGTGAATGTTGACGTAGCTAAGTAGCATAATACAAAAAAGAATAATTAGTTGAGTTGATTCGCCTATTTCCATAGTCTTTGCTTTTGGAATGCGACGTTTCGGGAGCGGACTCTGCTTCCGTCATCAGGATTAGCCCTGAGAAGGATTGTTGCCTTCATATCGATCAGAACGCTCAGAGAAATACTAATCAACACCAACCCACATAATGAAGATCAGAATTCCAAGAATTGTATATATAACCTACCATGCGAATGGGGCAGAGCAAATTGAGAACACAGGAGCACAAGAACAACGTCCGCAAGGGCGAAACAGAAAAATCAAAGGACGAGAACACAACTGGTCGAAAACTTAAAAAAGCCACATACATCGCACTAGCAGAAAATCCAATAAGTCAAGCTAGTGTGAAAATGAAATCCATACGGATTCCAATAATGCGCGAAGAGCTTAAGCCAATACACCTGCGCAATAAGTTTTATATATAATAACTTCGCAACAAATTATATATATATATATATATATATATATATATATATATATATATATATATATATATATATATATATATATATATATATATATATATATATATATATATATATATATATATATATATATATATATATATATATATATATATATATATATATATATATATATATATATATATATATATAGGATTACTCAGTGGCTCAACGGTAAAGGGTCAGCCTAGTAAGTGAAAGGTACGAAGTTCGAATCTGAGAGCAGTCAAGTGTTTGGGAAAAAAATCATGGCATGAATTCGACTCAAGTGCGAAAACAGTCCTTCTCAGTACTAACCCGACGGAAGCTGAGTACGCTTCCGTAACGTTGCCCCCAAAAGCAAAAACTGTGAACTAAGAAATAGGCCGATCGACTCAACTAGTATAAAACCACAGTTTCAAAACACTTATAATACAGAAAAATAAATAAGCACTGCAGTTTATTAGTGTTTAGTTAATCCTCTTAAACCCACGAACTTGTACTTCAATGTACGATAGTACTTACAGAAAATTCCGTTTCTTAAGTACCAAACAATCTAAACATTCCCTTAATTGCATTGTGATTTTAATATATGATTTAGCATTGCTTAAATACATACAAAAAGGTTCATAAATATGCACTTGAAAGCACAATAAACCCTAAAGAAGCATTTTTGGCAAAATAACACTTCAATAAACTTATTAGCATTATCCCAAAAATTCGCAGGATACTAATATAATGTTATTCTTGTTTGCTCCATTTTCATAAGCAAAGAAGTTACTATTATAGTACTGTGTCCAAAAAATAAGGTGACATTTGGAATTAAACATCGCGCGCAAAATGAATCGGTAAAATTCTTTTGTTTTGAGGTTGGTGCGACTGTCACTGACATCTGTGCGAAATCTCACGTCAAAATGTTTATTAGTCTTTGAGTTACACTTGGTTGTACACATAAAAAAAAGCGTATTCGGTGATTTTAATAACGTCTGAATTTGTTGAGCAAAAAATTTGCATTAAATTTTGTTTGCAGAAAGAATTTTCCGCTGCAGAAGGCTTTTGGTGACAAGTCTGTCGAAAAAAAATGTTTACACGTGGTACAAAGGGTTCCAAGAGGGCCGAGAACGTGTCAAAGACGAAGAGCATCAGGACCACCATGAACGTCTTCCGATGAAGTTTAATCAAGAATTTGGTGCTCAATCACAGTCGATTACTTTGTAGACACTTTGCTGATATGGTAGACATCTCGAAAAGTTCGGTTAATACCATTGTAAAAGATGTTTTGGGTCTCAAACGCGTCAAATCTCGATTGGTACCAAAAACGCCCAATTTGTTCGAAAAAGAGCGTTGTGTTAGCATCTATGAAACAATGCTTTCTGATTATCAGGAGGCAATGAAACACAACACAACTGAAGATAAGATTTGTATTTATGCATACGACCCGGAAATTATCGACCAGTCAAGCGAATATCGTGCGCCAAGGTGGATCGAAAATCAAGGTCATGTTGATTGTTTTCTTCCATTACCGTGGTTTTGTGCATTATGAGTTCCTTCCGCCTGGCCAAACCTTCAACATGGAATATTATTAGAGTACTATACGTCGTTTGCGTAAAGCTATTCGCAAAAAGAGCCGGTCTCTATGTAAAGGCAACGCTTGATTTTTACACCAAGATAATACGTCATCTCACACTGCATTGGTTCTTCGTGATTTTTTCATCACAACTTTCACTCATATCGATCCACAACCACATTATTCTCCTGAGTTGGCACCGTGTGACTTACGGATATTCGATAAATTTAAAAGATCACTCCGAGAGCACCATTTTGAGTCGACTGAGGACATCCAACGTGAATCGCTACGCGTTCTGAAGGCCATATACCGGAAGGTGACTATTTTTTATGCTTCGAGGATTGGAAAAAACGTTGGCCTAAGTGCATTGTGTCTGGAAGGGATTACTTTGAAGGCGATGAATTGGATTTGGTAGGTTAAATAAATGTCACTGTCTTTTTTAGACTGGATGTATACCACTGTAATAATAGAATATTACGTACAAACTGGTATAAAAAGTAAAATCAGTATATAATACAGGAATATACAAGATTTAGGGGAAGATTGGTTGAGAACCTCTGGTTTTATGTACGTGTCTTAAGACTGCACTCTTTCTCCATGTAGAACTGGCAACACTGCCCATAAGGTTTAACATTGGCTATACTTCGTGTACTGCAAAGTCAGTCTGAAATCTACGATAGGATAAAACTTTGGATGTACGTCGCAGATTTGTTAGAGTGAGGGTTCGCCTCTGTACTTAAATACAGGTTATTATCTCGGATAAATACGAAACCGTTAAAAATCCGCACCATAATCAACCTTAGAAGTGAACAGTACGTATTCCCCCATATACACATCTTTAATTCGGGTGGTCAACCTTCTAGAGGAGACGTACTTATCCAAAATATGAACCCGTTATCTTAGTAAATAAACAAATCTAAATTTACGCATTAACCTTCTAACTTAGATGTGAATCTTACGGTTTAATCTTAACGTGAATTTTAGTTCAATTTTCAACCTGCTGCACACTTGGCTGGAGAATCAGAACCACTATTATTCTCTTTGTCACTCTTGTGTAAATTTCCTGTGATGCTTTCACTACCTTTCCCATGTTATTTCTCTACGCGGTTCAAAACATGCCTAATTATAGCACTGCTAATTTATTTTAATAAATAATACGACTGTACACTTTTATATATTTTGGTTTACACTCTTGTGGGTAGTTGAACCTATGATTATGCAAGAAGTTCTTGCATATGTGAATACGATATAATATTAACCGTTTGAGGACGGAAGAGTAAATATTTAAATTAAATAGAAAATCTCTGAAAAACTGAGTTTATTTATAAATAAACTTGTACAAAAAAATACATTAGAAAGGACGAAATATGCTGGAGGATAAAGGAACTACTTTGTATGATAATGTATAAAACAATTTCTGTCCTTATTCAGGCATAGGTCCACGTCGCATGTCGTACATTTCCATATAGTTCGATGAACATCCTTTGCCGTACTGCACTTTGCGCATCTTAGAGAACCACATCTAACAGGCACGTGTGCGCACTGATCGTACCGAACTTCAAGGGGAATAATTTTCTTGTACTTGTTGGGTTCATATCTGGTGTTTCTACTCCCACTAGCAGAAGAAATTATGCGCCTATCAAGCCGCGTGCAACACAGAAACGAAACTGTTTCAATGTTACAGATTTTCCGTCACTTCTTTGTTGAAACAAAATGAAAAAATTCACCACACTTATTCCGAGAAAATAAAAAAATATGCGGTGCCACCATTTCTGTGACTTTCGGTCAACTTCATACAAGGATTTCAACACGTCAAATCGATCTACATATCCCATATGCTGGTTATAATGTTTCACCGTAACAGGACATGGTATTTCCTCGGTTGTACCGTTTCTTGACTTTCTTGAGGCCGATGTCATTATGGATGGGTTATGATAGTTGCCCAAAAATAATACATTTCTTCGATTCATCCACTTCAGCGCTGCTAATCCATCCGTGAGAAACTCTCCAATCTATATCACCTCTTTTCATACACTTATCACTTTTGAACTCGGGATAATTCTTACTATTTTTGCGGATTGTTCAGCTGGCAAGTCTCTTTGCAAATATATGAAGTTGAAATAATTTTTGAAATATACTTTGTGGTGCTTGCCAACTAATGCTCTCCTAAGGTCTTTTGCAACACGACAATCTAAATTCTTCTTAGTGATATTAGGATCGACCTTGTCTGTGTAAATTTGAAATTCAGAAACATATCCTGTAGAATAAGCCCTAAGCCACACCTTGTAGCCTCTTTTCGTAGGTTTCATTGGCATATGTTGGCGGAGGCTACTTATGCCTTTAAATTTTATCTTTGACTCATCAACGGACTTAAACTCGTTAGGATTTAAAGAAGTACGAAGTATTTCTGTCAATTTCGAAAGTAACGGCCTAATTTTATATAACTTGTCATAGTTGGGTTCACCTGATTTTGGCTGTACTGAATTATCGTTTATGTGAAAATTAATTAGGAACCACGAAAATCTATCACGTGATAATACGGAATTTATGAAATGGTCTCGTATCTCTTCTCGTGAAGACCAGTAGTCTTTGTAATTAGGCATTCTTTTTTGCGACATTAGTAAGTTTATCCCCAAAAATGATTTTAATTCAGCATTTTTAGTAGGAAAAAAGTTTTTCTGCAATGCATATAAGTTGGTTTGAAAAACGATAACAGAAATGAGATCACCTGGGAACAATAAACTGAACATGTCGGTGCGTGTTTCTATGTTTTCTGGAATTTTCGGGCCAGTTTCTGCTACAAACCGGTTTATATGATTTACGTGAGAAACATCTTTTTCCCAGACGACTGTTTTCTTTATCAATTTTTCTTGCTCCATTCCTCTGCGCATAGATTAATTTCTGCGTTAATGTCTTCTATGTCATCTAAATCAAATAATCCGTCACCTATTTCATTAGAAATTGCTTCATTCAGATGGATTTTATCGGCCATCACACTTTCTAAGTCCGAGACAATGGACTCACAATCACTGGGAATATCTTCCAAATTAGCAAAAAAATCGAATTGACTCATTTCCTTGAGTTCCAGAAATGACCATTTCTTTTTAGAACCTATAGTAAACAAACTATCTAAGTACAATACGCTAAACACGTAACTGCACTAAAAAACAAGCATATTCAAGAAATATTACCATATTCCTAGTGGTTAGTAATGGTAACCACAACAAAAAGTTTTTAATATCAACAATATAGAAGTTAAATTTTTTGCATAAATTACTGTTAACTAATAAAGTGATGAATAGTTTGTACTTACCTGCCATTTTCATGTATATTATTCACATTTACAACAAATAAACACTAGCTTATTGATGCACTGGGAAATAACATCAGTAAAAACGTGGAACGACCACCAACGACGGACGAATATACCGGCCCTAGGCTGGCTAGACAGTGATCGCGTTCAAAAAATGTTTTCTCTAACGTAGGCATCCGTTATATATTTTTTTTATGGTTGTGGACCTGAACAGGCTAAATTTGGTCTATCGTGCTAAAGCACTTAACAACACTTTGGAGGATAGATAGAGCGATAATGAATTGCCAATAGATGCCTATGAACAGCTACCTTAAATTTTCTCATATCATAAGTGAGAGGAAAGCAAGAACTAGGGAGATCATTCCAGAGTTTAGAAGCCGTAGAAAATGTGGATTGCGACCGTTTGGTACGACAAGTGGAGATTTGTACTGCATACTGATGATGTGAATGAGCGAACCGAGTGTTTCTCGCAAAGATAGCCCGAGATGATATCAAAGAATATAATTCAGCAGCACAATAGCCGTTGTAATAACGATAATACAAAGAAAGAACTGAAACCATCCTTCTACGCTCAAGGGGCTGTGTGTGAGGAGTTAAGAGCGGGTCATTTATAAGCCTAATCGCTCTATTTTGAATACGATCAACGATATCGAGTATTGGGGAGCACTAATCCAGAGGTGAGAATTATATTCCAGATGAGGCCAAAGTTGGGCCTTATACAGCAAAAGGAGTTGTCGAGAGGAAAAGTACTGCTTAGATCTGTACAAAAAGGCTATTTTACGAGCACCTGTTCTGGTAGCTGACAGAAGATGGTCAACCCATGAGAGATTTGAAGTTACAGTCATACCCAACAGAGTAATACAGTCTGAAAACTTAAGAACTGAGCCATTCATACTTACAACAGGAAATGATCGATCTTTTTTGGCGGACACAAGGCAACACTGAGTTTTGTTAGCATTAAATTTAACTAGATTATTGCTTCCCCATTCGAGAATACGTTGAATCTCTTTGTTGATTGAATTTGCCATTTCAGCTTTAATTTCTTGATTTGACATAGAAGGTGGATTATCACTATGAGTAGACTGAGATGAACTACAGCGAAGAGTGCTAGTTGTCGAAGATATAAGGTCATTTATGTACAGCAGAAAAAGTGTAGGCGCTATAACGGATCCCTGTGGTACTCCCGCGTTAATGCTAACTTCTTTTGAAAAAAAGCCATCAACTACGCAACGTATTCGTCTTTATCAAGGAAACTGGAAACCCAGTTTATGAGCGTATCATTTAACCCAAACGAGGTGAGTTTGGCTAGTAAACACTTATGCCAAATTTGGTCAAATGCATTTGAGATATCTGAAGCGACTATAACTGTTTCACCCCACTGCTCTACTGTTCCAAACATGGGTCACATATGAAAGAAGATATTTGCCTAAACCCTTATTGGTGGTCACTAAGGAGCTTGTTAGTTTCAAGGAACGTGAGCAGTTGCTGATTGATGGCTTTTTCCATAATTTAGACAAAATGGAAGTGATGGTAATTGGTCGGTAGTTTGAGGGATCAGTCTTATCGCCTTTCTTGGGAATAGGTTGAACATTTGCTAACTTCCATGGTGAATGGAATTCCCCAGAACACATAGAAATCGTATAGAGCTTAAATAGGACTGGTACTAGTTCGGGGGAACATTTCTTTAAGACAATAGCTGGGACACCGTCTGGGCCAGTCGCCTTATTGAGATCAAGCCTGATGATGATCGATTCTAAGAGATTGTACCGAAAATGAATTGGTTTTATAGCGTATGAAGTAGAGTTGACTAGGGCCACATATTTTCCAGAATCATTGAGACACGAGTTTGATGCAAACAAATCCACAAAAACATTGGCGTTTTCTACAGAATCAGCAACTATTGACCCGTCAATAGATGTCAGGGGGGAAATGAAGATGTTCCAAAGTTTTTACTAATGGCTTTTGCTAATGACCAAAATTTACGACTGCCTAAAGGAGATGTAGCTAGTTCATTGCATTTTCGTTGTTCGAACAACTTTTTAGTTTTAGTGATGACACTTTTGCAGATATTTCTAGCACCAACGTATTCTACATGACTGTACCGATTTATTAGATTTCCATTTAATGTAATATTTATTTTTAAAGATATTGCATCAGCACAAGCCTTATTGAACCAGGGTTGGGAACGTGAATGACCTAACGGTACTGTTTTTGGGAATGTATAACTCCATTCCCATGAGGATGACTTCAGATACTGAAAGAGCGATGTCCGAAGAAGAGGACGACTTAAAACAATATTCACGCCATGGAAAGGTTGCAAAGAAATCCGTAAATCACTCCATCGAGCTGACTTACAACACCACAAGGTTCTATCTGTTTTGCGAACAACAGTGGAATTAGGTACAGTAGAAATAATTTCTATTAGACAATGGTCGGAAACACCTAAAGGCGAAAAAACGGAAGTTTTATAAACAAGAGGGTTTGATGTAAGAAAGAGATCTAGAAGATGTGGAGTATGGTTAAGGTTATCAGGGATTCTTGTGGGTTCCGAAATCATTTGTGTGAGATCACATGAAATAGCAAATGTTATTGCACTATGACCGGCAGGATTTGTAGTAGATACAAATTGAAGCCAATTAGAGTTATGAACATTGAAATCGCCTACAATTGAGACAGGAGATAGTCAACTTTCATACTAAGGTAATCGAAGAAGTTCTGAAAGTTACTGTCATTAGGAGACCTATAAATGCAACAGTAGAATTTCACAAAGTTAGGACCAGAATGTTTAAACCAAATCACGTAAAAATTTTTATTTTCTAAGGAAGAAACTGTTTTGCAAGTAATTCTGTCCTTGATGTAGGCACATACGCCTCCTTTATATCGAAAGTTAGAGTGAAGGTGGTATTGAGGAATTTGCAAGTCGGGTGACTCGGAGCTTTCAGAGGAGACTTGTGTTTCAGATAGAAACAAAATATCAGGTTGTAATTGTTCAAGATGTTGGTGATAGCATTAAGATTAGACCTGATACCGCGGATGTTGCAGTAGTGAATCAGAAAGTTGATACTTTCGATGACCGTGATCGCTTGGGCCCTGCCTCCCGGACATCCGAATGGGGCAGGATTTTACGTCCGGAATTTATACCCTAGAAACCACAGCCATCTTATTTTTTAATTTGGGGCTTTTAGTTCGATAGGAAGACAGTGAGGGCGAGAAGGAAGAATAAGGATGAGAATAGATTAATGATGAAGGGAAAGGTAACCGGTAGCCCTTACCGAGCTCAGAAAATCGGAGACCCAATATTAAGGAGCCCATGGTAAGGGTCGTGGAACCTCCCCGGCTGGCATGGAGTATAGTAGATATACTACCGCACTTCTGATCCACTTTTGTCACTAGATTTGTCACCAGATCTAGAAAAAGTCACCAGAAAAGTCACTAGATTTCTAGGTTGGTAACATTGCCTACTACTGTATTCCTGTCCCACTTTTGTCACTAGATTTGTCACCAGATCTAGAAAAAGTCACCAGAAAAGTCACTAGATTTCTAGGTTGGTAACATTGCCTATTTCTGCTAAGTCAAGGCCACGTTGTTGGTAACCAATCTAAGGCCACGTTTGGTTGGTAACCCTGCTAAGTCAAGGTCAAAGGTAAAAAAAGTTGCAAGGTAATCATAAATAGTATTCAAGGTCGAAGACTTACGGTGGTGTCATATTTCTTAGAAATATAAAAAGGTGAAAAGCTAAAAAATAGAAATTGCAAGGTAATCATAAATAATTTTCAAGGTCAAACTTTTGGGAAATTTTGAGCTGATCATCATATTTCTAGTCAAGGTAAAAGTGGTATTTAACAAGTTTAGCATGTTGTAATATTAGGACGCACATTTTTATATAAATTGCAGCGAGCTGTATAACTACTGTATTGTACTTTTGTCACTATATTTGTAAGATTTGTCACAAAAGTCACTAGATTTAATCAAGTTTCTCTTACTGCATTATATAATATATGAATATTGATTTAATTTAAAATATTACGCTCCAAAAATATAACTTAAATGGAATAAAATTATATGAAGTTGTACTCATTTTTTAATAGTATGTAGTTTCATTTTCAAATAATGAAATCAACAGTGTTACGTTAATTAATGGTTACATAAAAAATTATAAGAAATATATGTAATATATTAATAAATGGGTAAAATGATAATGAACTGTATGGTTTAGATAAGATTGGAAAAACACTCGTAATCATATGCATTGAAAAATGCTAACCATACACATTCCTTTCTGTTGAAGTACATTTTATTCCTTGTAGTACTGATTTTACAAGAAATTACATATAATTTTTACATCGCGTTCGAGTGAATGTGCCATGAAATAAAGGTGCATTGTAATTTGAATGAAAGACTTTTAGTAAATAAGTAATTACAGTAGTTATATGTAAATGCATTTTAATCGCTTAATAAATCACAACTCGATAATCTTTAAAAATTCTGAATTTTCGTATATACTCAATAAGTAAGAGCGCCAAATATAGTAGTTTCAAAATTTGTAAAAACAAAAGATGTGATAAAAAAAAAATGTTTTATGATATATGTAAATACATGGTTTTAATCGCTTAATAAATCACAACTCGATAATCCTTACCCAAAATTCTGAATTTTCGTATATACAATAAGTAAGAGCGCCAAATAGTAGTTTCCAAAATTTGTAAAACAAAAATGTGAAAAAAATGTGTTTTACAATGATATATTAAATATATGGTTTAATCTTAATAAATCACAACTCGATAATTCTTACCCAAAATTCTGAATTTTCGTATATAGGTCCAATAAATAGAGCGCCAATAATAGCAGTTTCAAAAATTCAAAAAAAAAAAAGAAATTTGATAAAAAATTTTGTTTTATGAATTAAACTAATACGTAACTGAACGTTAATTGTTAATAAATCACAACTCGATAATCCTTTACCCAAAAATTCTGAAATTTCGTATACAGATCAATAAATAAGAGCGCAATAATAGCAGTTTCAAAATTTCCCAAACTGTGATAAAAAAATTTGTTTTACCAATTAAAGCAATATGAAATTGAAAGTTGTTAATTGCTTAATAAATCACAACTCGATAATCCTTTACCCAAAAATTCTGAAATTTCGTATACAGATCCAATAAATAAGAGCGCCAATAATGGCAGTTTCAAAATTTCCAAATGTGATAAAAAAATTTGTTTTGCAATTAAAAATATGAAATTGAAAGTTGTTAATTGCTTAATAAATCACAACTCGATAATCCTTTACCCAAAAATTCTGAAATTTCGTATACAGATCCAATAAATTAGAGCGCCAATGATAGAACTAAAAATTTGAAAACTTGAAGGTCTTTTACTATTGGAATATTAAACTACATTTTACTCAATAAATTGGGCACCAATATGAAATATGATATAATAAAAGAATAGTGTAACTAATTTGTAAACTATTTGTAATACGGTTTTTTTCTAAAATAGATTTAAATTTTCATGAAATAAAAAAACGCTACTAATCTTTAGATATTTACATATATAACACAATTGCAATTGTTAAATATTGTACTGTAATAGTAAAGCATAATTGAAAAATTCAATATAGTATTATCAGTATGATTTGTAATATTATTCAAGTACTGTACTAGAATGGAATGCATAATTGCAATTATTTTTAAAATAGACGTGTTTGAACTATGAAAATGATGTTTGAAAGTGTTTGAAGAAAAGATGTATGTACATATGTATGGAAAAGAAAAAAACACAGGACGTTTGCATTATTTAAAAGAAAGTCCTAGAAAAATGCGCTTAAAAATTTAAATTTTTCTAATTCGAGAAAAAAAATTTTTTTCAGCGCAGTTGTGTTTTTAGAAGTGGTAATCATCATTTTAGTATAAATTTTTTCAAATAAAAAAAAATTAAATTAGCCAATTCCATTTTGAAACAACAAAACATTAAAACAATTTTGTACTTACGTAAGCTCAGAAGAAACATATGTGAATTTATCCATTTAATGTATCTAAATGTTTTAAATTCCCAATTTTTCAACACTAAAACATGACTTGTAATTTTCGGTGCAGCGTTTATTCATACATTAAATAATTGCATAATGAACGGTTATTTTGTGTGAAAGATTAGCGAACATTCTATTTTTATATCATAATTTTTACAACTTTGAAAAGGATTTGTAAAAAATATGAATGCAATTGTGTCATTTGTATTGCATAAATAATGAAAGTTTTAATTTACATATTTGAGAACTGTTTTGACTTTTATTTAATGGCTTTTAATGTATTATATTTTTACCTTTCTTTATATGCATGATATTTTCAAAATTTTAGTGTATTTTAAGTTATCATTTTCATAATTACGAAATTATTTGAAATAACATTTTGTATTGAAACGATTCAATTATTTTTAACGTATTAAAGTTATAAATTTGTAACGTAACATGCAATTAAAATTTCAAAAGGACTGCTTTACTTTGATGAGAAATTTTCATGAGTGAGTCAGACCGATTTTTAATTTTTTCCTTAACGTAGATCATTTCATTTTAGCGCAACTTGTACCAATACATTTTTAGCAGTAAAATTTTTTGGATATTGAGAATAATTCACGAAAAATAATAATAAAATATAAAAACAATTTACATTTATTTTGTAAATGAAAAGAAAACATCAACAATTTCCAACGTAAGCAATGACCTTGAATGCCGGGTTTATATTACTATATAAGGAGATAAAACAGTTTTTTAGTATATTGCACTGACTAGAATTGCAATTGTATACCTAAAGTACTTCTATAGTTACTTAAATTTTATAATAAATATATTTGTTTCCATTACTATATAACAGCAGCGGTGTTTATATTTTCTTGCAGTGTTGGATACAGTTTTGAAGGTAACTATGAGTAAGGTATACCCAGGTAGTGATATTGTTAATTTAACAAAAATATTATTCCATTGTTGAAAACCCAAAATGAATTTGTAAAGCACATCCGTATAATTAACACTAATATTAAGCTATTGCAGATATAATTCAAAATAAAATTTATTTAGAGACATGCGAAAATTTGCTTAAACTCGAAAGTAATTTATCATTGCTAAAGTGTTATCTTATAAGAGTTAAACAGTTAAAGACGCTTCAGAGAAAACAGGTAGTGGAAATGTCCTAAAAGCGTACACGCAAATTAAGTTGGTACTCTAGATTCATGTTTTAATGGTAGGTTACTTACTGGAATTATAGTCAATATAGCAAACATCAAGGACCCTTATTTTTTTACAAAATGCATACAATAGTTTTGCGAAAGGTTAAAGTAATGCTAAGCAAACGATGCTAAAGGTCAATGTCATTTTAGTCTGCAATTTCATGCAACCTCAAAATCATGTTATTGAGTTGAAGACTTTTGCCACAAAAAATTGCGTTATTGATATTTCAACCAATGTACGTGTCTGGTACAATGAAAACGTTATGATAATTACGGATAAAATTAGAGGAGTTTTGGGATTCCGGTTGGGCAACATGAAGTTTTACATTTAAAAGTGAATATTAATAGCTTGTCCCATTTAAGGGGTCATTCAACCTATGTTAAAGTTCCACTTCATAAAGAAAGCATTTTGTTAATGTTAAAATAACGATGAGTTTTTTCCTGTGGGCCGTTGTTTCGGCATTTATCCCGGCAATATCATAGGAAAGGGTTCAAAGTTATCCTCATTTTTAGATGTTTTGAATTTGATTCAATTCACTTCCCATTCAGCTGGATGATGTAAAAATTTGAGAAACTAAACAACCTCCAATTAATTTGTAAAATGGGAAAAAATTTTGTATTGAGTAATCAGAAAGGATAGAGAACCCTAAATCTTTTAATACTTTTGGGGGATGACACAACCATTTCACATGGATTAAAAATATGTCAGCTTTATTTTCAAAACAATATCGCATGGTTGAAGAAATTTTTAATGTTTGAATCATTTTTTCATGTAGCTTTAGAAAACATTTAAATATTGCATCCTTAATCAATGTTACTATGCCTACCGAAGCGGAAATGAATTTACAGTTCAAAATTTGCATTCCAAGAAAAGGGATTTGTCATTTATGCTGATTTAGAAAGTATTTTAGAGAAGGTGCAAAATGGTAATACTTTATTTCACTCCAAACATACACCTTTCAGCATTGCTTACTATTTGAAGTGTTCATATGATTCTTTATCCGATTTAGCTTTATAGAGGAAAGGATTGCATTCAATGGTTTGTTAACGAGCTTCAAAGTATTGCACACTGAAATAATCAATAAAAATTCCTATGGCTACTTTAAGTTCTCAGGTTGAGCAATTTGAAAGCGCCACAATTTGTCACATTTGTAAAACCATTTACTAATTCTGATATAAAGTTAGAGACCATAATCATCTTACAGGAGCATTTCGGGGCAGGCACCAGTGTAACCTAAACTATACAGACTCCAACATTCTGCCAGTTGTGTTCCATAATTTATCAGGTTATGATTCTCATTTCATCATTAGAGAATTGGCTAGTGTTCCCGGTTCGATTTCACTACTGCCCATAAACAAAGAAAGATATATCTCTTTCACGAAGTAATGGAAGGCACCAAAATTAAGTTTAGATTTATTGACTCTTTCAGATTTATGAGAGTAGTATTGAAAAGTTGTCAGACTATTTGGGGATAGTAAAAAATTATTTCACCTAGTTCAATGAAGGAATTTTTCTAGTAGTTCGCAAAGGTGTGTTTCCTTATGAGTATATTGATACGTGGGAGAAATTAAAGAGACCACGCCCTCCTAAAGAAGCATTTTTCAGTCATCTTAATAATGAGGGAATCAGTGATGGAGTTTTGACATGCGGTTAACGTTTGGAACAAATTTAGTATTAAATCGTTAGGGGAATACTCAGATTTGTATTTAAAACAGACGTTCTACTTTTAGCGGATATTTTCGAAACTTTCGGCAAACTTGTTATTGAGCTTGATCCTCCACTATTATACAGCTGGTTTAGCATTCGATGCTATGCTTAAAATTACCAAAAAGTTAGAATTATTTACAGACATTGATATGTTAATGTTTATTGAAAGAGGATTAGAGGTTTAGCTCAATGTTCAAATCGGTATGCTAAAGCTAACAATAAGTACATGGGGAAAAATTTGATCCCACCTCCGAAAGTGTGTATTTAATGTACTACGACGTAATAATTTATATGGAGCCCCATGTCAGAATTTCTACCATTTGGCGATTTTTCTTTGTTGATGAAGCTAATTTTGAAACTTTAGATTTAATAAACCATCCTGATGATTCGGAAATTGGTTATAAAGTCGAGTGTGATTTAGACTATCCATAGAATTACATGAGAGTCACAGTGATCTACCGCTAGCACCCGAACATATGGTTCCACCACGTCTGATTCCAAAATGAAAAAATTACTGCTTACCTTGTATCCAAAACGTAATTATGTAATTCATTACAGAAATTTGAAAGTATATTTAAAATATGGATTGAAGTTGGTAAAAGTACACCGTATATTACGTTTTAAACAGTCTCCGTGGTTAAAAAAATATAGATTTAAATACAACCATGCGTCAGCAATCTCAAAATGAATTCGATAAAAATTTCTATAAATTAATGATTAATAGTGTTTTCGGGAAGCTGATGGAAAATGTACGTAAACATAAGGACATACGGCTAGTAACGAAATGGGAGGGTCGCTATGGTGCTCGCTTACATATCAAAACCAAATTTTCATAGTTGTACAATATTTGACAATGATATGCTTATCATTCAAATGAATAAGCAAGTATATTTCAATAAACCATATATGCGGGATTCAGTGTTTTAGACGTTTCAAAAACTTTTTATATAATTTTCATTACGGTAACGCTACCCAAGTTCCATAATAATGCTAAGCTCTTGTACACGGATACGGATAGTCTCATATACGCCTTTTCGGTTCGATATCTATCAATGTATTAAAGAGGACATTGATAAATTCGATACATCTGATTATAGTCCCAACAACATCTTTGGACTCCCATTAGTAAACAAAAGGTCCCCGGCTTAATGAAAGATGAAAACCATGGCGAAATTATGGTTGAATTTGTAGGACTTCGTGCAAAAATGTATGCTTACGCGGTTGATGAAAAGGTTGTAAAAATCAAAGGGTTCTACGCAAGCAAGCGTGAGGCAGATCACGATTAATGATTATAAACAGGTCTTGTTTGATGGGTGTAATAAAGCGCTATCAACATCTCATAAGGTCAAAGAAACATGATGTGTTTACCATTAAACAAAATAAAGTCATACTCAATCCTTTGAGATAAACGCTTAGTAAATTTTGATTTCACTGATACTAGACCAGGGGTATAACTTTCAGTAAACAATGAGCAGTCTTCAAGTCAACTTGCAGGAAGAGCTGCAGTGCAGTAGTGATCAAATCTACAAAAGTACCTGAAGCGTTCTTTGACTCCCTGAAAACTATACATTTATATGAATATATTAAAATATTGTTATTCCTGATGAGTGTTTTACTGGTGTGCTATAAACTCAAAGTGTCAAATGAAATTATTATTAGACATTATTTGATAAAAATTAAATTAGACGATACCATTAAAAGTTTTATTTGTGTACCGATAAAGGCTACAATTCATTAACTTTTGATAAAGTAGATAGGATCTTAGACGATTGAACTTGGTGACATACCGCTTAAAATGTATCTATATAATTTATTAGGGTTCATGATTCAACAAATGTTAAATCTACGTTAAAAATATTGTTACAAGGACACTGTATTTATTATAACTGAATGTATTGAGAAATCGGCATATTACTAAAAGTGCCTCGATATTTTGATTGAAATATTATTAGAACAAAATATCAACTATAAGTTTCAACGTGGGAAAACGATGGCACCACAAAATTTATTACTGGATACTAGACAACATCAATAATGAAATTTTAAAAATAATGTTTTTAAAAATAAAATACTATTATTTTTTGTGTGTTTTATTTATAAGATAATTTTTAAAATATATATATATATATATATTATATATATATATATATATATATATATATATATATATATATATATATATATAACTAATATAAGTAATTTGTTTCACAAAGTACAGGTTAAATGTTATAAAACAATATCATCCTTATTGATCCATGATCTTTCATCCAATCCCCACCATTTTACGAATAACTTATTATTCTTGGAGCGAAGCACTTTTTCTACTAGATATACATCATACTTTGTTTTTGTAATTCATGTTCATAAAACCCTCCCAGTACAGGATTTCCTTCATGTCTTCCAGCATGTACTAGTGGGGTTAGTAATGCGAACTTTCACAATCTTAAATAGTTCACTAGACCAATTGGGGTGTATCCTTTAGCGAAAATATTTTTAAATTTACTGATTCGTACTATGTCACCCCAGAATATCGATTCCTATCGAATATTTTTATGTTAGTGTAAGCCTCTAGCTTTGTATGATTACCAACATCTTTGGGCTTCATTCTAATAGTTCTATGCTTACGATTGTTATAATCCATGTTATGGTATCAATTGTATCAATCCATTTGTATTTACCTTGCAGGCTGAATGACTTATAGAGCACCTTTAATGGTTCTGATAACACGTTCAGCAATTGCAGCCTTCTTTGTGCTATAGGTGAGTAATGATTGACTCCATAACGATGCATTAGTTTAGTAAAATGCTCATTGTAGAATTCTTTTCCTGCATCTGTCTGCAAATTGGTAGGTTTCCGACCTTTTGAAGATTGTTTGCATGGCCTTGGTAACTTCTTGACCTGTTTTCGTTTTTAATCCTTTAGTCCATAAGTATTTCGAAAACAGTCGATACCACTAATATATACTTATAACCCTTATTTTGTTTGGCATATGTGTTAAATTCAGCTAAATCTGCTTGCCAAAGATCATCAAAACCTCTAATTATTGTTCGCCTTCGTTTAAAATTTTTTCGTGCAGGTTTGTGCAATTCGTTGACGAGTTGTAATTTGGACATGGTGCTAATTTATCCACAATTTCTTTAAGTTGATGTAGTTTTCCTCCAGCGCTAGATAAGCGTTGGCGTTTCCTTTGAAAGTGTTCCGAACTGCTTGTAAACAGAAATCAAGGTATCCTTTATTTATAGCATCACCATCTTCTTCAGGGTCAGCCAACTGTGTCAAACGATTTCCATCCAAATCGAACCTTGTTGATACATAATATTGCCTAGTGATGACATCTTGAGGATCTATGGGATTGGCCACATTGCTGAGTCTCTTATTCTCAATATCAAATTGATTAGCATCAATCTGTTTAAACTGAGGGCTAGTTTCTTTAATTGATACTGGACATATGAACGTCCAAATTTGTCAAGGGGCATTTTAGTTGTGACATGTCGACATCAATGCATTCTCATTTATATTGTTTAAAAGCGGTTGTTCGGTTTTCAATGTATCCATCTTCATATAGTTCTTCTACAATTGATATTATGTCATTTACAACACCTGTGTTTCCCGCTAATTTTTCTGCCCACAATACTTCCAGATCACGAATTAGTTCATGTATATCATTCCAATATTTATATTCAATGGGTCTGTTTGTTAATTCCTTAAAACATAGCTCCACCTCCTCCTTGGTTGTGGTGGGTGATGATGACAGCAAGGGTTTGATTATTTGTGTATACTTTTGCTGCGGCTTCCTCGAATCTGTGCACCATCATAATCTCGCCTTACTACATTCGTAGCCTCTAAAATAGTTCTATATTTTTTCTATCTGTTGACTTTACTAGACTTAAGTCGGGTTCATTCATAATAAGCAGATCATATAATCCAGGAGTCCCTTTATACGTGACATCTTTAATAATTATATCGTCTCCTTTAATTGTAATGGGTGTATTACCAATTGTCCATTTATCAGTTTTGGTATCATAGTGGACTCCATACGTATGATCAATATCACCTTCAGCATTCTTCAAAATACGTTCAACATATATACGCGGCAATTCATTGTACTGCTCGAGAAATTCTTCCGAGATGGGTTCATTATGGGAATCATCTGCGATACTAGACAGTTCTTCTTCTTCCTCCAGTATTAATCTCTCCCATGACGGATGTTTCTAAGAAAGATGGAAGACTTGGGGAGGATTTTTGAAAAACGGAAGCTGAGCTAGTGGACTAGTAGCACCCTTACTTGAATCACCTAATGGAGTGAGACGTGGGGTCCGTTGAACTTGAGCTAGCGGACTAGTGGGGATAGTAGCATGCTTCCTTGGAAATATGAATACGGGTAGTTTTTTAGGTTTAACATCAATGACCTTCCTTTTTAGGTGTTTTTTATCGATTTTATTTACTATTTCAGTTAGAGGTTCTATTAAAGGCTTATAAGTACTTTTGAATGTTCTTTCATTATCAATGCGAGCAGTCTTAATACTGTTATACTTCTGCCGTATTATTTTACGAGCCTGAATAATTTTTTCTTTAATATCCTCTCCTTGTTATCCATTGCGACAAACAGGTACCGGTTCACCTTGAACAGGTAGCTGTTTACACTAAACAGATAGCTGTTAATACCTAAACAGATCAGTTACTACTAAACTGCAGAATGCGGTTTAAGGTATATATATATATATATATATATATATATATATATATATATATATATATACATACATATATATATATATATATATATATATATATATATATATATATATATATATATATATATTTCCTATATACCAAAACGGATTTAATCAGCAGGTATCCGTTTACCATGAACAGGTAGTTTCGACAAACAGGTACCGGTTCACTTGAACATAGCTGTTACAACTGCTGAATGCGGTTTAAGGTTTTATATATATATATATATATATATATATATATATATATATATATATATATATATATATATATATATATATATTCATTATATACCAAAACGGATTTAATGAACATGTTTACCATGAACAGGTAGCTGTTTGACAAACAGGTACCGGTTCACCTTGAACAGGTAGCTGTCAATACCTAAACAGATCAGTTACTACTGAAACCAGTTTAAGGTATTATATATTCATCAAATCCTTTCCTATAGCGACCATTATTAACTTCAGCATCCTTGTTTATGACCATGAAACCAAACGGATCTACAGCACTTTGAACACATGTCCCGAAACAATTTCATGCTTATGGTGGGACTTATATGATCCTCATACGCATGTTTTAAGTTTAATTCATCTTGCTCAAATAATATAATTAGATTCGCATTGTCACGAATTAATTGCTTTGGAATTTTACTGTAAGTTTGACCCAAATAGAAACAGTCAATATCGTTATGCCTACCCATAGAAAAATATGCCCTTATATTATTTGCTTTTACAAGCGATATCATCGAAGATAAAAATAGAGTTTGATTTTGCACAATTAGGCTCAATCACATCTTGATTGTCGCTGAAGGTAAAGTAACCTATGCGATAGGCATGTATATATTGGTTGGCACTGAAGTTCAAATGCATTGCTTCATATGGATAATACTCAGAATTCAGATGTACTTTAAGATTTCTGATGTTAATGTGATCAAAATTTCCGGCCCTTGCTGACCTTGTATACCTTTTACCTTGTTGGAATGCAACAATTATCCAACGTGGCTTTTCCAGTTGCGTTGATGTTTTTATTGGCCATATGTCTGAGGTTGCTTGTTTTAAAGCAGGCAATTCATACAACTCCCATTGTCGAAATGGAACAGTAATAATAGAATTTTTATTGATTCCTTGAAACAAGTTAAGTTTCGCAGCATCACTAAGTGTTAAGTGCGGTACTTTCCATTGAATTTTATTTAAGGTTATTGCGGCATCAACTTCACCATAGTAACAGTTTGTATCGCTTCTAGATCGAATTAAAACCAACTCTTGGCGCATATTCACGATTACCTGACGATAATCCTCCATTATTCCAAAATTCAATGGTATGCATACTGTAAAAGATTTTTCTCCATTTTGCTCATCGAATTCTACTTGTAATGGTTCTTCATTCTTTGGTGACCATCCCAAATGACTTAGTGCTTTGTTTTTGCTTGCCGTATTAGAAATATATCCCTTAAGCGTAGATGTTATACCTGGATTTCTACAAACATCCACTCTCTGACCACCTAACTCGTAACGAATTTCTTCGAAAAGAAAGTTCTGGAAATCGTTGGTTAAGCTGCATGCTTTTCTTTCATCTTCTTTTTAGAGCTCAAGTTTACCTTCTATGTACAGAAAACTATCATAAGTATTTCTTCGGAAGGTCCATATTTAGAAGATCGATATGGAAGATAAGTGTGAATATCTGATGTAAGTATAGTATCATCAAAATGTACTTGAAAGACGTTTAACGATTCTGCCAATGTGGTTGAGAACTTTTAAACCAATTGACGTTAAAAGTATTTCTTGCAGATGTTAACCGCAATGAAGGTTGATGACTAATTAATACTTACTGTAGGGATGATGTCTTTTATATGAGTTTTGAAAGATGGAATTGGTCCTGGATTAATTCTCAGACCCATGTTCTTTTAGTTCTAAGCGTACAGTGAATGGTTCACTTTCACCAAAGCCTATTAATTCACCCTTTTGATTAGTCAAATTAATTGTTATATTACTAATAATGTCAGTGTTTACTTCTAAATATTGAGTATTGCTTGGAGTTTTATCTAGACGATAACCTGGAGGAACTGAAACATCAATCTCATATAATACTTTAGCAGGTTTCCCGTTTCGATAAGATCCCTTTATAATGTTGCACTCTACGTGTAGATTAGTGTGTTTAAGTATTTGGATGTCTAACGCAGATGTATGTAAAATATTTGGTTCTAATATTTTAGACTCAAACCCTAGCATGCGCCCAATACAATTTTCTTTAGTAAAATCAATCTCAAATGAACTGTTTATCTCACATTTAAGTGTATTGTTGTTTGCTCTAATGATAAACTTTTCTGTGGGTATTTTAGATTTTAGATAATCAAATTTCATCTAACTCATATGCACCGTGTGGAATATTAATCACTTGCAAATGAGATGGATTTGTTCTAAAATAAAATCTATCGTTGCCTGATAAATGTTTCTAATGTTTAAAAATCCAACCAATCCAATAACGTATTTTTCCCAAAATCTAGCTCTATCGGTGGATAGAAGTTGTATAGCTGTGTTACCAACACCTTCTAAACTGAATGTTATTGACATAACTGAGAAAATTTGATGTTGTGCTGATTATTTATATAAAATTGTAGGCATAGGTGTCCGCAAATAATTGTATTAAATCTTGATCTTGGTTGTAATTATAATATATTTTACACCCCGAAAGTAGTTAATCACTTCGTTTGGTGGTCGAAATTACCGAAACTATCGTAATACCATACCTTTTACCACGCTTTTTGTAAAACCCAATGGGTACCTGGTCCTCTTTGGCTATCTAAGTTAATAATTCCAGATTCATTTTTCCGTGGTAATTTAGGCATGCTATCTCTCATAAAATATCCCTAAAGTACGGTACGTTTTTGAGTATTTCTTTAAATCAGTATCCGTTAACGGTCTTTCGGGTAATCTATTCAGTTTTTGGAAACGGTTTTAAGTATAATGCACCACCACCAGATTTGTTTGGTTTTAGATATATCCGCCTTTCTTATTCATGGAGCCTATAGCGACCGATTCCATCATGCGATTATGGCGCGATGTCTCTTCCTGCAATTTTTAGCATTTTTAGCATCATTGACTGCTTTAGCAATTCCTGATGCACCGCCAGCTAAAGCACCGATTGCTGATAATCCTGCGAATAACGGAATAAGAAATGGTAAAACCCTCCTTGTTTAGGTAGAGAATTACTCTAGGAACTTTAATGTTTCTTTCCTCCTAAATTTTACCACACGTTTTGCCGTTGAAAGCGCTGACTTTATTGTGTCTGTGAAATTTCCGTTAGGTTTAATTTTTTGCTATTGTCTTTCGTAAATGCAATAAATTTCCACCATTGCATTTCTTCTTCTTTAGATCGACGTTTACAATTCCCAATTTTCTTTTGCTTTCATGATGGTACTGACTGCTAAAGCTGCAGTTCGTTCACCTAGCGTTGCGTCTAATGATTTAAAGCGCTCCCAAGCTTTTTTGCAAAATTTTATCTGCTTTATGTCTACTTTCTAAATCTCAATCTCTGTAACTGATATCATGAAGTTTGCACTGAGCATCTAATTGATTAATAAGGTCACCGGTGCGAGTCGTTTTTCCAACTTTGTACCAGGACCCAATACTGGTAACCGGTAAATGCAATTCAAACGGAAGTTTATTGATTAGACCATTCACCAAACCACCACCACCTACACTCTTTCGCTTTTAACTAGCATTGTTTACATGGATGGATAGAAGGGGTATTTATACCTAAATTGAGAAAAACAAATCATAGTTATTTTTTTTATTCAGTAAATGCTATACATTAGATAAGCAGGCGATAATACAAAATTTCCATTAAACATACAGTGTTATGTGAATTAATATTATACTTAGCATTTATAACATCATCAATATCTTTATAAATGTCATCATCACCACCATTGAATTCTTTCTCACGAAAACGACGGTAGTCAACAACTTTTGTATGAACTTTTCATAAAAACACACCAGATTGTAAGATTCAAGAAATTCCAATCTATAGCTTTTATATCCTTTAAATTGAATAGTTCTTCTATACTATGTGAGTTGAATGTCAAGAACAGCACTTGTAGTTTTCTATCATAACAGTTTTCAAAATTCTGTCATATCCTTTAATTAATTCCCAATTGTAATAAATACCAAGATTACTAGATAGAGATTCATAATGTTGATCATAGATTATATCTTCTTCTTCATTTACATTTGACCAATCAATTTCATTTTCAATTTCTTGAGATCGAAAAATTGTAATTCTACATATGAATACCATCTTAGAAGCTCATTCCATTCCTTCATATCCAACACTACATTATTGCTTTGATCACAATTACCACCAAATACGCACCACTGGTGCAAGGTTAAGTGTGTACTGTATCCAATTTCCAGATGTTTTGCATGATGAGTATCGTTCGATAGTTTATAATAAGTACAATCGATTAAGTATTCCTTAGCTGCTTGTTTATACACTTTATCCTTATATTGAAATGATGATGCCCAGTCAGTCTTAGCAGAAGAATAACCTTCATCGTGTTTCTCTTCATTTTTACTACTACTACCATCACTATTTTGACAGCACCAACAAAATGTTAAATTATTATTCAGATTGTTACTGCAATGATGTGAGGTATCCATATATAACGGTGAACTTCCGAGTTTGGATCGTTCCAGAAATGATTTTATTGCTACTTGCATGACTTTACTTGCTCACAATTTCACTATGACTAAACGCTTAAGAAAATAATTCTAGTATTTCAATTTTACATATGGTGGGTGCTACTATTAAAAAGAAAATGTTATGTTTGTTGTTTTGCCAGCTGCACCCAAACTACTTATAAACACATCCTTCGTGTTTAGGAGTGTTTTAAATTCTTCAATTCGTGTTTCTTCTTTTTTGAAATACACATAAAAGCGTTCCGGCAATACATTTAAAATCACCCGTTTCTATCACTATACGTTCACCGTACTTAGTATTAATTATATCCATATTCGTTACTTTATACTTTCTCGATATATCGAGCTCGCACGCATTCTTAAAGGGTTTGCAATAGGTGCTTTGGTTTAACCCTGTTAATTCCATATTTAACAATTACGAGTTGCAGACTGATCTCAACATACAGCTCGCTGCAATTTATATAAGAAATGTGCGTCCTACATATTACAACATGCTTAAACTTGTTAAATACCTACTTTTGACCTTGACTAGAAATATGATGATCAGCTCCAAAAATTTCCCGCTAAAAAGTTTGACCTTGAAAATTATTTATGATTACCTTGCAATTTCTATTTTTTAGCTTTTCACCTTTTTATATTTCTAAGAAATATGACACCACCGTAAGTCTTCGACCTTGAATACTATTTATGATTACCTTGCAACTTCTATTTTTACCTTTGACCTTGACTTAGCAGGGTTACCAACCTAACACGTGGCCTTAGCAGGATTGCCCCGTTACCAACAACGTGGCCTTGACTTAGCACCCCTTGAAATAGGCAATGTTACCAACCTAGAAATCTAGTGACTTTTCTGGTGACTTTTTCTAGATCTGGTGACAAATCTAGTGACAAAAGTGGGACAGGAATACAGTAGTAGGCAATGTTACCAACCTAGAAATCTAGTGACTTTTCTGGTGACTTTTTCTAGATCTGGTGACAAATCTAGTGACAAAAGTGGATCAGAAGTGCGGTAGTATATCTACTGAGTATACATGCCTTCCACCTACATATAACGTGGCAACCGCGAAAAACCGGTAGGACAGTAGTGTTATGACTTTGTATTTGTGGTTAGCAGCGAGAACCATTGGTCCTCAAAGGGTTAAAAACAAATTATTGTGATGCACCAAATCTCTTGTAACATTTATCTGCATTCAATTCACGTCACCTGAACTGCATAACGTTACTTCTAACAGTGTTAAGGCCTGGTAAAAAAAACACTCTCCATTAATTCGTTGAATACATATGAATACAACGTCTATCATTTGCTTAGCAAGTAGTTTGCTGAAATCTGACACTAATAGTATTGGTGTGTTTCTGACGCGCACTCTTAGTATGTCACGTTGATTTGGGCAAATTTATCACATAACATTTTCAAAGGATATAGGAGAATAGTCAGATTATCACTATACCTGCTTTCATTTAACATACTTGTCTTGTCGAAATACAATAACTTAGCCTTTTTATTCTTTTTCCTTATTACGAAATGTGTTCTGTTGGTAAATACAATTTAATCTTCTTTTACCCAACTTTCATTTTGTTTAAACAAACCACGATGCTACAACATATGTACATACATATAAATTAAACATAATTGTAGTTAATTCTCCCCACTTCAAATTTAATTAAACTTCCAATGGTCATTTAGAATCTAAAATTAAGAAACTTTACGTGTCTGTTTGTAGAGCTTTATAGTCTGCCTGAGATGATACACTTCGGCGCGCACGCTTTGTGCAAAAAGCTTCACTCGTTGAATTACGCTCGACGGATTTCCAAATAGTTCTGCCACTTCCGTTCTACCGTGAAATTTCTATACAAGAGCATGTTCTATTTGTGGCTTTCTTTATGTACTGTTTAGGTCAGCACTAATTTCAACATGGACAGTTATTGATGTATTCCATTTAGAATACGAATACTTTTTTTCTATTTTATAACAATAAATTTAAATAAGGCAATTTGTTTTCTATTATTTCACTTTGAATTTATTTTCTAGCGAAGAATTTACGTTAGGCTATGCACATAAAGTATTAATATGACCTTGTCTACAATATTGAAAGGATCTGCCTTCACGCTTGTCTAAGTAAAAGTTGGAATAGAACATTTTTATTGAAAATAAATTATTTGGTTCAATACGACTTTATAACTACAAAAAATTCTGAATGGCAAATCGTGAATCCTTTAAGTCTGTTAACCGATATCTATAACATACTCTTAATGGGTATCTATAGAGAAATTCGGGCAACACAAGACAATTCCATCATCACAATGTTAATCGTTTTGTGCAATTCTTGTATTATATTTTCACCACTAAACATTATGGGACTACATTAATGATAACATGTCACGTGTGTTTAAATTTGGTTTGAAATTTTGTCACGTATATTGATGTTTGGGTGTGTGACGTTATCACGTCGTACACGAATCCGCAGCTCATTGTTAAGTTGGGGAGTCGATAGGTATTGGTTCGGTTTCTTGTTTATTAGATTCTAAACAAAATTCAATGGAAAATGCAATATATTTATTTTGAAAAGAAACAGAATTTCTAAAAAAGGATAGCTGAGCGTGTGGAGACTACACATCACAAGCTGAAGCGCGAGATAACGTAAGCCAGCGTGGTGGTTTTTGAGGATAGGACAGGCGCAAGGATAAATCCAACTCAAATTTCCTTAAAAGCAAAGTAATTTCATGCGCAACCAACTAATAGTTTGGTAATACCGTAGAATCCTATGATATCTCCACCTACATATGCTTTGTAATAACAACAATTTCTTACATAGTGAATCCGGTACCTTGCTCAGCCTAGTACAAAAGCTAATAAAAAATACACTTGAATAAAGTTTGCGCTTCAAGATCCACAAGATCGTAATTCTACGTTTAAATCAAATGCTTGCATTTAACCACGACGCATTTATGATCCTTGCTAACATAAAACATTAATGTACCTACAATATAGGTTAATCAAGTCTCAGTTATGGATAGAGATGTGATGAACAATACTTTAACAACAATCTCTCACAATTAGACGAGTGAGGTATGTACAATAAGTCCTGCTGTAAATCAAAACAATTTGGCCGCAGGTTGTAATCACAAGCAAAAATGTTTTACAGTGCATTAACTATAACCTCGTACGTTTTGTTTTGTTGATAACTGCTTTATTGTTACTTAATGTCTAGATTTCACCAAATGGGGTGAGTATAATAGGTACTAATGCTATTAATAAAAGCAATAGTGCTTCCCTACAAAAATCAATTACATACATAAAGGATGTTTCACAGGACACTCGTTCGTAAATTTCTTTCAAATAACTACCCTTCTCTCCGAAGAGTAACATGCAACAACATATTTTAAATTCTCAGCAACAATCTTGTTACGGTGAAAAAGAATAAAGCACAGGTGAGTTCCTTATACAGCATAATCCAACTTTGATCTTAACTAATTGAATTGGTTTGCCAGATGTATGGTTATGAATTGTGGGTCAAGCGCACGTTAAGTAAAATATGCTATAACTCTGACTTTAAGTAGTTTAAGATGTAAAACGTAGATAAAAAAACCTTACTGTAAACGATATGCAAACTGCTAGGTTCGATATGTGCCGTCCTACGATTAAGTACGCAGGCATCGGTAGCTGCTTGAATGTGCGAACCAATTCCAAAGCAGTAAGTGAGTACACCTTTGAATTCTTTATCAATTATATAATCCCAGTGATCGTCCAATTAAATAACATAATCGAGCTATACCAAGTGGGCCTAAAATGTGTTATGCAGTTTACAAAATATGAAAGGGTTCAGGACCACATCTGTGGCCGAAGATGAATCTGTTTAAT